>JAMOIN010001751.1:0-33665 GCA_024666655.1 Dascyllus trimaculatus | reverse complement strand
GGGCGGCACTCATGAGCAGCGCTGCGAATGAGCGGGAATGAGCAGCGCTGCCAATCAGCACGGGGAAAAACAACACCGCGAGTGCCCGAGAGGGCGGTGCTCACGAGCAGCGCTGCGAATGAGCGGGCGGTGCTCATCGAGGAAAAACAAAACCGCGAGTGCCCGAGAGGGCGGCGCTCACGAGCAGCGCTGCGAATGAGCGGGCGGTGCTCATCGAGGAAAAACAAAACCGCGAGTGCCCGAGAGGGCGGCGCTCATGAGAGGGTGGTGCTCATGAGCAGCGCTGACAATTAGCACGGGAAAAATCAAAACCGCGAGTGCCCGAGACGGCGGTGCTCATGAGCAGCGCTGACAATCAGCACGGGGAACCACAAAACCGCGAGTGCCCGAGAGGGCGGTGCTCATGAGCAGCGCTGCCAATGAGCGGGCGGTGCTCATAGAGGAAAAATAAAAACCGCGAGTACCCGAGGGGGCGGTGCTCATGAGCAGCGCTTCCAATGAGCGGGCGGTGCTCATAGAGGAAAAAGTAAAAACCGCGAGTGCCCGAGAGGGCGGTGCACATGAGCAGCATTGCCAATGAGCGGGCGGTGCTCATAGAGGAAAAAGTAAAAACCGCGAGTGCCCGAGAGGGCGGTGCTCATGAGCGGCGCTGCCAATGAGCACCAGGAAAAACAAAACCGCGAGTGCCCGAGAGGGCGGCGCTCATGAGCGGCGCTGCCAATGAGCGGGCGGTGCTCATCGAGGAAAATCAAAACCGCGAGTGCCCGAGAGGGCGGCGCTCATGAGCAGCGCTGCGAATGAGCGGGCGGTTCTCATCAAGGAAAAACATAACCGTGAGCGCCCGAGAGGGCGGCGCTCATTCGCAGCGCTGCCAATCAGCACTGGGAAAAAAGAAACCGCGAGGGCCCGAGAGGGCGGCGCTCATGAGCAGCGCTGCGAATGAGCGGGCGGTGCTCATCGAGGAAAAACGAAAAACCGCGAGTGCCCGAGAGGGCGGTGCTCATGAGCATCGCTGCGAATGAGCGGGCGGTGCTCATCAAGGAAAAAAGAAAAACCGCGAGTGCCCGAGAGGGCGGTGCTCATGAGCAGCGCTGCCAATGAGCGGGCGGTGCTCATAGAGGAAAAACGAAAAACCGCGAGCGCCCGAGAGGGCGGCGCTCATGAGCAGCGCTGCGAATGAGCGGGCATGAGCAGCACTGCCAATCAGCACAGGGAAAAACAACACGGCGAGTGCCAGAGAGGGCGGCGCTCATAAGCAGCGCTGCCAATCAGCACGGGGAAAAACAGAACCGCGAGTGCCCAAGAGGGCGGCGCTCATGAGCAGCGCTGCAAATGAGCGGGCATGAGCAGCGCTGCCAATCAGCACAGGGAAAAACAACACGGCGAGTGCCCGAGAGGGCGGCGCTCATGAGCAGCGCTGCCAATCAGCACGGGGAAAAACAAAACCGCGAGTGCCCGAGAGGGCGGTGCTCATGAGCAGCGCTGCGAATGAGCGGGCGGTGCTCATCGAGGAATAACGAAAAACCGCGAGTGCCCGAGAGGGCGGTGCTCATGAGCAGCGATGCGAATGAGCGGGAGGTGCTCATCGAGGATAAAGGAAAAACCGCGAGTGCCCGAGAGGGCGGTGCTCATGAGCAGCGCTGCGAATGAGCGGGCGGTGCTCATCGAGGAAAAACGAAAAACCGCGAGTGCCCGAGGGGGCGGCGCTCATGAGCAGCGCTGCCAATGAGCGGGCGGTGCTCATAGAGGAAAAACGAAAAACCGCGAGCGCACGAGAGGGCGGTGCTAATGAGCGGCGCTGCCAATGAGCGGGCGGTGCTCATCGAGGAAAAACCAAAACCGCGAGTGCCCGAGAGGGCGGTGCTCATGAGCAGCGCCGCGAGAGAGCGGGCGGTGCTCATAGAGGGGAAAAAACTAAACCGCGAGTGCCGACGAGGGCGGCGCCCATGAGCAGCGCCGCGAGTGAGCGGGCGGTGCTCATAGAGGGGAAAAAACTAAACCGCGAGTGCCGACGAGGGCGGCGCCCATGAGCAGCGCCGCGAGTGAGCGGGCGGTGCTCATAGAGGGGAAAAAACTAAACCGCGAGTGCCGACGAGGGCGACGCCCATGAGCAGCGCCGCGAGTGAGCGGGCGGTGCTCATAGAGGGGAAAAAACTAAACCGCGAGTGCCGACGAGGGCGGCGCCCATGAGCAGCGCCGCGAGTGAGCGGGCGGTGCTCATAGAGGGGAAAAAACTAAACCGCGAGTGCCGACGAGGGCAATAATGTCACAAAAATGTCATACCGCGGGATGAGGTCAAAAATGTAACAAAAACGTCATACGGCGGGATGATGTCAAATATGTCACAAAAAGGTCAAAAATGTCGCAAAAACGTCATACCGCGGAATGATGTCAAAAATGTCACAAAAAGGTCAAAAATGTCGCAAAAACGTCATGCCGCGGAATGATGTCAAAAATGTCACAAAAAGGTCAAAAATGTCGCAAAAACGTCATACCGCGGAATGATGTCAAAAATGTCACATAAACGTCATACCGCGGTATGAGGTCAAAAATGTCACATAAACTTCATACTGCGGAATGATGTCAAAAATGTCACAAAAAGGTCAAAAATGTCACAAAAAAATCATACAGCGGTATGAGGTCAAAAATCTCAGAAAAAGGTCATACCGCGGGATGAGGTCAAAAATTTCAAAAAAACGTTATACCGCAGTGTGAGGTGAAAAATGTCAGAAAAAGGTCAAAAATGTCGCAAAAACGTCATACCGCGGTATGAGGTCAAAAATGTCACAAAAACGTCATACCGCAAGATGAGGTCAAAAATGTCACAAAAACGTCATCCGGCGGGATAATGTCAAAAATGTCACAAAGACGTCATACCGCGGTCTGAGGTAAAAAATCTCAGAAAAAGGTCATACCGCGGGATGAGGTCAAAAATTTCACAAAAACGTCATACCGCGGTCTGAGGTCAAAAATGTCACAAAAAGGTCAGAAATGTCGCAAAAACGTTATACTGCGGTATGAGGTCAAAAATGCCTCAAAAACGTCATACCGCGGGATGATGTCAAAAATGTCACAAAAGGTCAAAAATGTCTCAAAAACGTCATTCGGGGGGATGAGGTCAAAAATGTCACATAAACGTCATACTGCGGAATGATGTCAAAAATGTCACAAAAAGGTCAAAAATGTCACAAAAACGTCATACCGCGGAATGATGTCAAAACTTGCACAAAAAGGTCAAAAATGTCGCAAAAACGTCATATCGCGGGATGAGGTCAAAAGTGTCACAAAAACGTCATACCGTGGTCTAAGGTCAAAAATGTCACAAAAAGATCAAATATGTCACAAAAACGTCATTTCGCGGGATGAGGGTCAAAAATGTCATGAATACGTCATACCGCGGTATGAGGTCAAAAACGTCACAAAAACGTCATACTGCGGTATGAGGTCAAAAATGTCACATAAACGTCAAACTGCGGAATGATGTCAAAAATGTCACAAAAAGGTCAAAAATGTCAAAAAAACGTCATACCGCGGAATGATGTCAAAACTTGCACAAAAAGGTAAAAAATGTCGCAAAAACATCATACCGCGGGATGAGGTCAAAAATGTCACAAAAACGTCATACCGTGGTATAAGATCAAAAATGTCACAAAAACGTCATATCACGGGATGAGGTCAAAAGTGTCACAAAAACGTCAAACCGCGGGATGAGGTCAAAAATGTCACAAAAACGTCAGATGAGGTCAAAAATGTCACAAAAACGTCATACCGCGGTATGAGGTCAAAAATGTCACAAAAACGTCATACCGCGGTATGAGGTAAAAAGCGTCAAAAATGTCGCAAAAAAGGTCATACCGCGGTATGAGGTCAAATTGTCACAAAAACGTCATGCCGCGTAATGTTGTCAATAATGTCACAAAGACGTCATACTGCGGGATGATGTCAAAAATGTCACAAAAACGTCAGATGAGGTCAAAAATGTCACAAAAACGTTATACCGCGGTATGCTGTCAAAAATGTCATAAAGATATCATTCCGCGGGATGAGGTCAAAAATGTCACAACAAGGTCACAAATGTCGCAAAAACGTCATACCGCGGTATGATGTCAAAAATTTCACAAAAATTTCATACCGCAATATGATGTCAAAAATGTCACAAAAACGCTATACCACGGTATGAGGTCAGAAATATCACACAATGGTCAAAAATGTCATAAAAACGTCATACCGCGGTATGAGGTCAAAAATGTCACATAAACGTCATATGAGGTAAAAAATGTCACAAAAGCGTCATACCGCGGTATGAGGTCAAAAATGTCACAAAAACGTCATACCGCGGTATGAGGTCAAAAATGTAACATAAGCGTCATATCGCGGGATGATGTAAAAAATTTCACAAGAGCATTTTACAGCGGGATGAGGTCAAAAATGTCACAAAAACGTCATACTGCGGAATGATGTCAAAAATGTCACAAAAAGGTCAAAAATGTCAAAAAAACGTCATATCGCGGAATGAGGTCAAAAATGTCGCAAATACGTCATACCGCGGTATGAGGTCAAAAATGTCACAAAAACGTCATACCGCGGTATGAGGTCAAAAATGTAACATAAACGTCATACCGTGGTATGAGGTCAAAAATGTCACATAAACGTCATACTGGGGAATGATGTCAAAAATGTCATAAAAAGGTCAAAAATGTCACAAAAACGTCACATCGCGGGATGAGGTAAAAAATGTCGCAAAGACGTCATACCGCGGTATGAGGTCAAAAATGTCACATAAACGTCATATGAGGTAAAAAATGTCACAAAAGCGTCATACCGCGGTATGAGGTCAAAAATGTCACAAAAACGTCATACCGCGGTATGAGGTCAAAAATGTAACATAAGCGTCATATCGCGGGATGAGGTAAAAAATGTCACATAAACGTCATACTGCGGAATGATGTCAAAAATGTCACAAAAAGGTCAAAAATGTCAAAAACTTCATACCACGGTATGAGGTCAAAAATGTCGCAAAAACGTCATACCGCTGTATGAGGTCAAAAATGTCACAAAAACGTCATTCCGCGGTATGAGGTCAAAAATCTCAGAAAAAGGTCATACCGCGGGATGAGGTCAAAAATTTTAAAAAAACGTTATACCGCAGTATGAGGTGAAAAATGTCACAAAAAAGTCAAAAATGTCGCAAAAACGTCATACCGCGGTATGAGGTCAAAAATGTCACAAAAACGCTATACCACGGTATGAGGTCAGAAATATCACAAAAAGGTCAAAAATGTCACAAAAACGTCAGACCGCGGGATGATGTCAAAAATGTCACAAAAATTTCATACCGCGGGATGAGGTCAAAAATGTCACAAAAACTCAAAAATGTCACAGAAACGTCATACCGCGGTATGAGGTCAAACACGTCACAAAAAGGTCAATAATGTCGCAAAAACGTCATACCGCGGCATGAGGTCAAAAATGTTACAAAAACGTCATACCGCGGGATGATGTCAAAAATGCCACAAATAGGTCAAAAATGTCATAAAAACGTCATACCGCGGTATGAGGTCAAAAATGTAACAAACGTCAAACCGTGGTATGAGGTCAAAACTGTCACAAAAACGTTATTCCGCGGGATGAGGTCAAAAATGTCACAAAAACGTCATACCGTGGAATGATGTCAAAAATTTCACAGAAAAGTCATACCGCGGTATAAGGTCAAAAATGTCACAAAAACGTCACACCGCGGGATGAGGTCAACAATTGCAAGAAAAGGTCAAAAATGTCGCAAAAACGTCATATTGCGGGATGAGGTCAAAAATGTCACATAAACGTCATACTGCGGAATGATGTCAAAAATGTCACAAAAAGGTCAAAAATGTCAAAAACGTCATACCGCGGTATGAGGTCAAAAATCTCAGGAAAAGGTCATACCGCGGGATGAGGTCAAAAATTTAAAAAAAACGTTATACCGCAGTATGAGGTGAAAAATGTCACAAAAAGGTCAAAAATGTCGCAAAAACGTCATACCGCGGGATGAGGTCAAAAATGTAACAAAAAGGTCATACCGCGGAATCATGTAAAAAATGTCACAAAAAGGTCATCCGGCGGTATGAGGTCAAAACTGTCGCAAATACGTCATACCGTGGTATGAAGTCAAAAATGTCAAATAAACGTCATACCGCGGTATGAGGTCAAAAATGTCACAAAAACGTCATACCGCGGAATCATGTAAAAAATTTCACAAAAAGGTCAAAAATGTCATACCGCGGAATGAGGTCAAAAATGTCACAAAAGCGTCATACCGCGGCATAAGGTCAAAAATATCACAAAAACATCATACCACGGTATGAGGTCAGAAATATCACAAAAAGGACAAAAATGTCACAAAAACGTCATACCGTGGTATGAGGTCAAAAATGTCACAAAAACGTCATACCGCGGGATGATGTCAAAAATGTCACAAAAATTTCATACCGCGGTATGAGGTCAAAAATCTCACAAAAACGTCATACCGCGGAATCATGTCAAAAATGTCATAAAGTGGTCAAAAATGTCTCAAAAATTTCATACCGCGGTATGAGGTCAAAAACGTCACGAAAACGTCATACCGCGGTATGAGGTCAAAACTGTCACAAAAACGTTATTCCGCGGGATGAGGTCAAAAATGTCACAAAAACGTCATACCGTGGAATGATGTCAAAAATTTCACAGAAAAGTCATACCGCGGTATAAGGTCAAAAATGTCACAAAAACGTCACACCGCGGGATGAGGTCAACAATTGCAAAAAAAGGTAAAAAATGTCGCAAAAACGTCATATTGCGGGATGAGGTCAAAAATGTCACATAAACGTCATACTGCGGAATGATGTCAAAAATGTCACAAAAAGGTCAAAAATGTCAAAAACGTCATACCGCGGTATGAGGTCAAAAGTCTCAGGAAAAGGTCATACCGCGGGATGAGGTCAAAAATTTTAAAAAAACGTTATACCGCAGTATGAGGTGAAAAATGTCACAAAAAGGTCAAAAATGTCGCAAAAACGTCATACCGCGGTATGAGGTCAAAAATGTTAAAAAAAACGTCATACCGCGGGATGAGGTCAAAAATGTAACAAAAAGGTCATACCGCGGAATCATGTAAAAAATGTCACAAAAAGGTCATCCGGCGGTATGAGGTCAAAACTGTCGCAAATACGTCATACCGTGGTATGAAGTCAAAAATGTCAAATAAACGTCATACCGCGGTATGAGGTCAAAAATGTCACAAAAACGTCATACCGCGGAATCATGTAAAAAATTTCACAAAAAGGTCAAAAATGTCATACCGCGGAATGAGGTCAAAAATGTCACAAAAGCGTCATACCGCGGCATGAGGTCAAAAATATCACAAAAACATCATACCACGGTATGAGGTCAGAAATATCACAAAAAGGACAAAAATGTCACAAAAACGTCAAACCGTGGTATGAGGTCAAAAATGTCACAAAAATGTCATACCGCGGGATGATGTCAAAAATGAAAAAAAAATTTCATACCGCGGTATGAGGTCAAAAATGTCACAAAAACGTCATACCGCGGAATCATGTCAAAAATGTCATAAAGTGGTCAAAAATGTCTCAAAAATTTCATACCGCGGTATGAGGTCAAAAATGTCACAAAAAGGTCAAAAATGTCGCAAAAACGTTATACTGCTGTATGAGGTCCAAAATGTCACAATCACCTCATACCGCGGGATGATATCAAAAATGTCACAAAAAGGTCAAAAATGTCACAAAAACGTCATACCGCGGTATGAGGTCAAAAATGTCGCAAAAACGTCATTCGGCGGGATGATGTCAAAAATGATACAAAAATTTCATCCCGCAGTATGATGTCAAAAATGTCACAAAAACGTCATACCGCGGGATGATGTCAAAAATGTCACAAAAATGTCATACCGCAGAATGATGTCAAAAATGCCTCAAAAACGTCATACCGCGGGATGATGTCAAAAATGTCACAAAAAGGTCAAATATGTTGAAAAACGTCAGACCGCGGTATGACGTCAAAAATGTCACAAAAACGTCATAGCGCGGTATGAGGTCAAAAATGTCACAAAATCGTCATACCGCGGGATGATGTCAAAAATGTCCCAAAAAGGTCAAAAATGTCTCAAAAACATCACACCGCGGTTTGAGGTCAAAAATTTCACAAAAACGTCATACCGCGGTATGAGGTCAATATTGTCACATAAACGTCACACTGCGGAATGAGGTTAAAAATGTCACAAAAAGGTAAAAAATGTCACAAAAACGTCATACAGCGGTATGAGGTCAAAACTTGCACAAAAAGGTAAAAAATGTCGAAAAACGTCATATCGCGGGATGAAGTCAAAAATGTCACAAAAACGTCATAACGCGGTATGAGGTGAAAAACGTCACAAAAGTCACAAAAACGTCATACCGCGGAATGATGTCAAAAATTTCACAAAAACATTACACCGTGGGATGAGGTCAAAAATGTCACAAAAACGTCAAACCGCGGGATGATGTCAAAAATTTCACAAAAAAGTCATACCGCAGGATGATGTAAAAAATCTCACAAAAATTTCAGACCGCGGTTTGAGGTCAAAAATGTCACAAAAACGTCATACCGGGGTATGAGGTCAAAAATGTCACAAAAACGTCATTCCGCGGAATCATGTCAAAAATGTCACAAAAAGGTCAAAAATGTCACAAAAACGTTATACCGCGGAATGAGGTCAAAAATGTCACAAAAACGTCATACCACGGGATCATTTCAAATATGTCATAAAAAGGTCAAAAATGTTACAAAAACGTCATACCGCGGAATGGGGTCAAAAATGTAACAAAAAGGTCAAAAATGTCACAAAAACGTTATACCACGGTATGAGGTCAAAAATGTCACAAAAACGTCATACCACGGGATCATATCAAAAATGTCATAAAAAGGTCAAAAATGTCACATAATAGTCATACCACGGTATGATGTCAAAAATGTCACAAAAACGTCATACCGCGGTATGAGGTCAAAAACGTCACAAAAACGTCATACCGCGGGATGATGTCAAAAATTTCACAAAAAAGTCATACCGCAGGATGATGTGAAAAATGTCAAAAAAATTTCATAAGGCGGTTTGAGGTCAAAAATGTCACAAAAACGTCATACCGCGGAATGACGTCAAAAATGTCACAAAAACGTCAAAGCTTTTTGAAGTCAAAAATGTCACAAAGACGTCATACCAAGGCATGAGGTCAAAAACGTCACAAAAAGTTCAAAAATGTCACATAAAAGTCATACCGCGGTATGAGGTCAAAAATGTCACAAAAACGTCATTCCTTGGTATGAGGTGAAAAACGTCACAAAAAGGTCAAAAATGTCACAAAAAGGTCAAAATGTCACATAAAAGTCATACCGCGGTATGAGGTCAAAAATGTTACAAAAACGTCATACCGCGGTATGAGGTCAAAAACGTCGCAAAAAGGTCAAAAATGTCACAAAAACGTCATATCGTGGGATGAGGTCAAAAATGTCACGAAAACATCATACCGCGGTATGAGGTCAAAATTTCAGAAAAAGGTCATACCGGGGAATGAGGTCAAAAATGTCACAAAAACGTTATACGGCGGTATGAGGTCAAAAATGTCACAAAAAGGTGAAACCGCGGAATAAGGTCAAAAATGTCACATAAAAGTCATACCGCGGGATGATGTCAAAAATGCCTCAAAAACGTCACACAGCGGGACGATGTCAAAAATGTCACAAAAACGTCATAACGCGGGAGGAGGTCAGAAATGTCACAAAAACGTTGTACCGCGGGATGAGGTCAAAAATTTCACAAAAACGGCATACTGCGGAATGATGTCAAAAATGTCACAAAAACGTTGTACCGCGGGATGAGGTCAAAAATGTCACAAAAACGTTGTACCGCGGGATGAGGTCAAAAATGTCGCAAAAACGTCATTCGGCGGGATGATGTCAAAAATGTTACAAAAATTTCATCCCGCAGTATGATGTCAAAAATGTTACAAAAATTTCATCCCGCAGTATGATGTCAAAAATGTCACAAAAACGTCATAGCGCGGTATGAGGTCAAAAATGTCACAAAAAGGTCAAAAATGTCTCAAAAACATCACACCGCGGTATGAGGTCAAAAATTTCACAAAAACGTCATACCGCGGTATGAGGTCAATATTGTCACATAAACGTCATACTGCGGAATGAGGTTAAAAATGTCACAAAAAGGTAAAAAGTGTCACAAAAACGTCATACAGCGGTATGAGGTCAATATTGTCACATAAACGTCATACTGCGGAATGAGGTTAAAAATGTCACAAAAAGGTAAAAAATGTCGAAAAACGTCATATCGCGGGATGAAGTCAAAAATGTCACAAAAACGTCAACGCGGTATGAGGTGAAAAACGTCACAAAAGTCACAAAAACGTCATACCGCGGAATGATGTCAAAAATTTCACAAAAACATTTCACCGTGGGATGAGGTCAAAAATGTCACAAAAACGTCATACCGCGGGATGATGTCAAAAATTTCACAAAAACGTCATACTGCGGAATGATGTCAAAAAGGTCACAAAAAGATCAAAAATGTCACATAAACGTCAAACTGCAGAATAATGTCAAAAATGTCACAAAAACGTCATCCCGCGGAATCATGTCAAAAATGTCACAAAAAGGTCAAAAATGTCACAAAAACGTTATACCGCGGAATGAGGTCAAAAATGTCACAAAAACGTCATACCACGGGATCATGTCAAAAATGTCACAAAAAGGTCAAAAATGTCACAAAAACATCATACCGCGGAATGAGGTGAAAAATGTCACAAAAAGGTCAAAAATGTCACAAAAACGTGATACCACGGTATGAGGTCAAAAATGTCACAAAAACGTCATACAGCGGGATGATGTCAAAAATGTCACAAAAATTTCATAACGCGGTATGAGGTCAAAAATGTCACAAAAACGTCATACCGCGGAATCATGTCAAAAATGTCACACAAAGGTCAAAAATGTTACAAAAACGTCATACCGCGGAATGAGGTCAAAAATGTAACAAAAAGGTCAAAAATGTCACAAAAACAATATACCGCGGTATGAGGTCAAAAATGTCACAAAAACGTCATACCACGGGATCATATCAAAAATGTCATAAAAAGGTCAAAAATGTCACATAAAAGTCATACGGCGGTATGATGTCAAAAATGTCACAAAAACGTCATTCCGCGGTATGAGGTCAAAAACGTCACAAAAACGTCATACCGGGGGATGATGTCAAAAAATTCACAAAAAAGTCATACCGCAGGATGATGTCAAAAATGTCACAAAAATTTCATACCGCGGAATGAGGTCAAAAACGTCACAAAAACGTCATACCGCGGGATGATGTCAAAAATTTCACAAAAAAGTCATACCGCAGGATGATGTCAAAAATGTCACAAAAATTTCATACCGCGGTTTGAGGTCAAAAATTTCACAAAAAAGTCATACCGCGGGATGATGTCAAAAATGTCACAAAAAATTCATACCGCGGTATGAGGTCAAAAATGTCACAAAAACGTCATACCGCGGAATCATGTCAAAAATGTCACACAAAGGTCAAAAATGTTACAAAAACATCATACCGCGGAATGAGGTGAAAAATGTCACAAAAAGGTCAAAAATGTCACAAAAACGTGATACCACGGTATGAGGTCAAAAATGTCACAAAAACGTCATACCACGGGATCATATCAAAAATGTCATATAAAGGTCAAAAATGTCACATAATAGTCATACCACGGTATGATGTCAAAAATGTCACAAAAACGTCATACCGCGGTATGAGGTCAAAAACGTCACAAAAACGTCATACCGCGGGATTATGTCAAAAATTTCACAAAAAAGTCATACCGCAGGATGATGTGAAAAATGTCAAAAAAATTTCATAACGCGGTTTGAGGTCAAAAATGTCACAAAAACGTCATACCGCGGAATGACGTCAAAAATGTCACAAAATCATCATACCGCGGGATGATGTCAAAAATGTCACAAAAAGGTCATACGGCGGTATGAGGTGAAAAACGTCACAAAAGTTACAAAAACGTCATACCGCGCAATGATGTCAAAAATTTCACAAAAAAGTCATTCCGCGGTACGAGGTCAAAAATGTCACAAAAACGTTATTCCGCGGGATGAGGTAAAACATGTCACAATAAGGTCAAAAATGTCACAAAAAAGTCAAAGCTTTTTAAAGTCAAAAATGTCACAAAGACGTCATCCCACGGCATGAGGTCAAAAACGTCACAAAAAGTTCAAAAATGTCACATAAAAGTCATACCGCGGTATGAGGTCAAAAATGTCACAAAAACGTCATTCCTTGGTATGAGGTGAAAAACGTCACAAAAAGGTCAAAAATGTCACAAAAAGATCAAAATGTCACATAAAAGTCATACCGCGGTATGAGGTCAAAAATGTCACAAAAACGTCATACTGGCGGTATGAGGTCAAAAACGTCGCAAAAAGGTCAAAAATGTCACAAAAACGTCATATCGTGGGATGAGGTCAAAAATGTCACGAAAACATCATACCGCGGTATGAGGTCAAAATTTCAGAAAAAGGTCATACCGGGGAATGAGGTCAAAAATGTCACAAAAACGTTATACGGCGGTATGAGGTCAAAAATGTCACAAAAAGGTGAAACCGCGGAATAAGGTCAAAAATGTCACATAAAAGTCATACCGCGGGATGATGTCAAAAATGCCTCAAAAACGTCACACAGCGGGACGATGTCAAAAATGTCACAAAAACGTCATAACGCGGGATAAGGTCAGAAATGTCACAAAAAGGTCAAAAATGTCTCAAAAACGTCATACCACAGTATGAGGTCAAAAATTTCACAAAAACGGCATACTGCGGAATGATGTCAAAAATGTCACAAAAACGTCATAACGCGGGATGAGGTCAGAAATGTCACAAAAAGGTCAAAAATGTCACAAAAACGTCATACCGCGGAATGACGTCAAAAATGTTGCGAAGACGTCATACCGCGGTATGAGGTCAAAAATTTCACAAAAACGGCATTCCGCGGTATGAGGTCAAAAATATCACATAAACGTCATACTGCGGAATGATGTCAAAAAGGTCACAAAAAGATCAAAAATTTCACATAAAAGTCATACTGCGGAATGATGTCAAAAATGTCACAAAAAGGTCAAAAATGTCACAAAAACGTCATACCGCGGGATGAGTTCAAAAATGTCACAAAAACGCCATACGGCGGGATGATGTAAAAAATGTCACTAAAACATCATACCGCGGTATGAGGTCAAAAATGTCACAAAAATTTCATACGGCGGGATGAGGTCAAAAATTTCACAAAAAGGTTTTACGGCGGTATGAGGTCAAAAATGTCACAAAAAGGTCAAACCGCGGTATGAGGTCAAAAATGTCCCAAAAAGTCATACCGCGGGATGATGTCAAAAATGCTTCAAAAACGTCACACAGCTGGATGATGTCATAAATGTGAAACAAAACGTCATAACGTGGGATGAGGTCAAAAATGTCACAAAAACGTCATACCGCAGTATGAGGTCAAAAACGTCAAAAGAGTCACGAAATGTCACAAAAACGTCATACGGCAGGATGATGTCAAAAATGTCAAAAAAACGTCATACCGCGGAATGTCGTCAAAAATATCAAAAAAAGGTAAAAGATGTCTCAAAATCGTCATTCCGCGGTGTGAGGTCAAAAATGTCACAAAAATGTCATACCGCGGTATGAGGTCAAAAATGTCACAAAAACGTCATATCGCGGGATGAGGTCAAAAATGTCACAAAAACTTTATACCGCGTGATGAGGTAAAAAATGTCACAAAAACGTAATACCGCGGTATGAGGTAAAAAATTTCACGAAAACGTCATTCCGCGGAATCATGTCAAAAATGTCACAAAAACGTTATACCGTGGTATGAGGTCAAAAATCTCACAAAAACGTCATTCCGTGCGATCATGTCAAAAATGTCATAAACAGGTCAAAAATGTCTCAAAAACGTCATACTGCGGTATGAGGTCAAAAACGTCACAAAAAAGTCACACCGCGGGATGATGTCAAAAATGTCACAAAAACATCACACCGCGGGATGAGGTCAAAAATTTTCCAAAAAGGTCAAAAATGTCACAAAAAAGTCATAAAGCGGTAAGAAGTTAAAAAAAGGCACAAATACGTCATACCGCGGTCTGAGGTCAAAAATGTTACAAAAAGGTCAAAAATGTCACACAAACGTCATACCGCGAGATGAGGTCAAAAATGTCACAAAAAGGTCAAAATTGTCACGAAAATTACATACCGCGATATGAGGTCAAAAATTTCAGAAAAAGGTCATACGGTGGGATGAGGTAAAAAATTTCACAAAAATCGTTATACGGCGGTATGAGGTCAAAAATGTCACAAAAACGTCAAACCGCGGTATGAGGTCAAAAATGTCACATAAAAGTCATACCGCGGTATGAGGTCAAAAATGTCACAAAAAGGTCAAAAATGTCTCAAAAACGTCATACATATAAGGTCAAAAATGTCACAAAAATTTCAGAAGGTCAAAAATGTCAGAACAAGGTCATACCACGGGATGAGGTCAAAAATGTCACAAAAACGTTATACGGCGGGATGATGTAAAAAATGTCACAAAAACGTCATACAGCGGAATGTTGTCAAAACTGTCACAAAAAGGTCAAAAATGTATCAAAAACGTCATTCCGCGGTATAAGGTCAAAAATATCACAAAAAAGTCATACCGCGGGATGAGGTCAAAAATGTCACAAAAACATCATATCGCGGGATGAGGTCAAAAATATCAGAAAAAGGTCATACCGCGGGATGAGGTCAAAAATTTCACAAAAACATTATACCGCGGTATGAAGTCAAAAATGTCACAAAAAGGTCAAAAATGTAACAAAGACGTCATACCGCGGGAGGAGGTCAAATTGTCACAAAAACGTCATACCGCGGAATCATGTCAAGAATGTCACAAAATGGTCAAAAATGTCACAAAAACGTGATACCGCGGGATGAGGTCAAAAATGTCACAAAAACGTCATACCGGGGTATGAGGTCAAAAATGTCACATAAACGTCATACTGCGGAATGCTGTCAAAATTGTCACAAAAAGGTCAAAAATGTCACAAAAACGTCATATTGCGGTATGAGGTCAAAAATGTCGCAAAAACGTCATACCGCGGTATGAGGTCAAAAATGTCACAAAAACGTCATACCGCGGATTCATGTCAAAAATGTCACAAAAAGATCAAAAATGTCACAAAAACATCATACCGCGGAATGATGTCAAAAATTTCACAAAAAAGTCATACCGCGGGATGATGTCAAATATTTCACAAAAAAGTCATACCGCGGGATGATGTCAAAAATGTAACAAAACAGTCATACCACGGTAAGAAGTCATAAATTTCAAAAAAACGTTATACCGCAGTATGAGGTGAAAAATATCAGAAAAAGGTCAAAAATGTCGCAAAGACGTCATACCGCAGTATGAGGTTAAAAACGTCACAAAAGTCACAAAAACTTCATACCGCGGTATGAGGTCAAAAATGTCGCAAAAACGCCATACGGTGGGATGATGTCAAAAATGTCACAAAAAGGTCAAAAATGTCACAAAAACGTCATACCACGGTATGAGGTCAAAACTGTCACAAAAACGTCATACGGCGGGATGATGTCAAAAATGTCACAAAAAAAGTCATACCGCGGGATCATGTCAAAAATGTCACAAAAAAGTCATCCCGCGGTGTGAAGTCAAAAATGTCACAAAAACGTCATACGGCGGGATGATGTCAAAAATGTCACAAAAAAAGTCATACCGCGGGATGAGGTCAAAAATGTCACAAAAACGTCATACCGTGGAATGATGTCAAAAATTTCACAAAAAAATGACCGCGGGATGATGTCAAAATTGTCACAAAAAAGTGATACCGCGGTAAGAAGTCAAAAATGTCACAATAACGTCATACCGCGGTATGAGGTCAAAAATGTCGCAAAAACGTCATACCGCGGGATGAGGTCAAAAATGTCACCAAAACGTCATACCGCGGAATCATGTCAAAAATGTCACAAAAAAGGTAAAAAATGTCACAAAAACGTCATACCGCGGTATGAGGTCAAAAATGTCACAAAAACATCATACTGCGGAATGATGTCAAAAATGTAACAAAAAGGTCAAAAATGTCACAAAAACGTCATACCGCGGAATGATGTCAAAAATTGCACAAAAAGGTCAAAAATGTTGCAAAAACGTCATATCGCGGGATGAGGTCAAAAATGTCACAAACGTAATACTGCGGAATGATGTCAAAAATGTCACAAAAAGGTCAAAGATGTCACAAAAAAGTCATTTGAGGTAAAAAATTTCACAAAAACGTCATACAGCGGTATGAGGTCAAAAATCTCAGAAAAAGGTCATACCGCGGGATGAGGTCATAAATTTCAAAAAAACGTTATACCGCAGTATGAGGTGAAAAATATCAGAAAAAGGTCAAAAATGTCGCAAAACCGTCATACCGCAAGATGAGGTCAAAAATTTCACAAAAACGTCATACGGCGGAATAATGTCAAAAATGTCACAAAAAGGTCAAAAATGTCACAAAAACGTCATCCCACGGTATGATGTCAAAAATGTCACAAAAACGTCAAACCGCGGAATGATGTCAAAAATTTCACAAAAACGTCACATCGCGGGATGAGGTCAAAAATGTCACAAAAATTTCATACCGCGGTATGAGGTCTCCCCCTGGAACTGCTACCTTATCGTGGTGGGGGAGTTTGAGTGCCCGAATGACCCTGGGAGCTATGTTGTCGGGGGCTTATGCCCCTGGTAGGGTCACCTAAGGCAAACAGGTCTCAGGTGACGGGTCAGACTAAAAGCAGTTCACAAAGCCCTTATGAGAAGAAATAACAGCAGGACCGTGACTTCGCCCGGCACGGCGCAGCCGGGGCCCCACCCTGGAACCAGGCCTGGGGTCGGGGCTCGCGAGGGAGCACCTGGTGGCATAGCCCGAATGGACGACGTGGGCCCGCCTTCCTGTGGTCCCACCACCCGCAGAAGGACTCGTAGGGGCCGGGTGCTTTGTGGATCGGGCGGCAGTCGACGGCGGGGGCCTCGGCGACCCGATCTCCAGACTCAGACTCTAACCGCTGGGACGTGGAACATCACCTCACTGGGGGGGAAGGAGCCTGAGCTCGTGCGGGAGGTTGAGAGATACCGTCTTGATATAGTCGGGCTCACCTCCACGCACAGTTTGGGCTCTGGAACCCAGCTCCTCGAAAGGGGCTGGACTCTCCATTTTTCTGGAGTTGCCCATGGTGAGAGGCGGCGGGCTGGCGTGGGCTTGCTCACGTCTCCACAGCTCAGCCGCCACGTGTTGGAGTTTACCCCGGTGAACGAGAGGGTCGCGTCCCTGCGCCTTCGGGTCGGGGACAGGTCTCTGTCTGTTGTCTCGGCTTACGGGCCGAACAGCAGTGCGGAGTACCCGGCCTTCTTGGAGTCCCTGGGAGGGGTGCTGGACAGTGCTCCGACTGGGGACTCCATTGTTCTACTGGGGGACTTCAACGCTCACGTGGGAAATGACAGTGAGACCTGGAGGGGGGTGATTGGGAGGAACGGCCTCCCTGATCTGAACCCGAGCGGTGTTCTGTTATTGGACTTCTGTGCTAGTTACAGTTTGTCCATAACGAACACCATGTTCGAGCACAGGGGTGTCCACAAGTGCACGTGGCACCAGGACACCGTAGGTCGGAGGTCGATGATCGACTTTGTAGTTGTGTCATCTGATCTCCGGCCGCGTGTCTTGGACACTCGGGTGAAGAGAGGGGCTGAGCTGTCAACTGATCACCACCTGGTGGTGAGTTGGATGCGCTGGCGCGGGAGGAAGCCGGACAGACTCGGCAGGCCCAAACGTGTTGTGAGGGTCTGTTGGGAACGTCTGGCGGAGCCCTCTGTCAGTGCGGTCTTCAACTCCCACCTCCGGGAGAGCTTCTCTCAGATCCCGAGGGAAGCTGGAGACATTGAGTCCGAGTGGACCATGTTCTCCACTTCCATTGTCGAAGCTGCTGCTCGGAGCTGTGGTCGCAGGGTCTCTGGTGCCTGTCGTGGCGGCAACCCCCGAACCCGGTGGTGGACACCGGAAGTAAGGGATGCCGTCAAGCTGAAGAAGGAGTCCTATCGGGCGTTGCTAGCCCATAGGACTCCTGAGGCAGCTGACGGGGACCGGCAGGCCAGGCGTGCCGCAGCCCGGGCCGTTGTGGAGGCAAAAACTCGGGTCTGGGAGGAGTTCGGGGAGGCCATGGAGAAGGACTATCGGTCGGCCCCGAGGAAATTCTGGCAAACCGTCCGGCGCCTCAGGAGGGGGAAGCAGTGCTTCACCAACACTGTTTACAGTGGAGGTGGGGAGCTGTTGACTTCGACTGGGGATGTCGTCGGGCGGTGGAAGGAATACTTCGAGGATCTCCTCAATCCCGCCGTCATGTCTTCCACTGAGGAGGCAGAGGCTGAGTGCTCAGAGACGGACTCGCCCATCACCCGGGCTGAAGTCACCGAGGTGGTTGACAAGCTTCTCGGTGGCAGGGCTCCGGGGGTGGATGAGATTCGCCCTGAGTACCTCAAGTCTTTGGATGTGCAGGGACTGTCATGGCTGGCACGTCTCTGTAACATCGCGTGGCGGTCGGGGACAGTGCCTCTGGACTGGCAGACCGGGGTGGCGGTCCCTCTTTTCAAGAAGAGGGTTCATGGGAGTTTGCCCAACCAGTCCACATGTGCTTTGTGGATCTGGAGAAGGCATTCGACCGTGTCCCTCGTGGCGTCCTGTGGGGGGTGCTCCGGGAGTATGGGGTCCGGGGCCCTTTGCTAAGGGCAGTCCGGTCCCTGTACGACCGGAGCAGGAGTCTGGTTCGTATCTCCAGCAGTAAGTCGGACCTGTTCCCAGTGCGCGTTGGACTCCGGCAGGGCTGCCCTTTGTCACCGGTTCTGTTCATAACTTTTATGGACAGAGGGTTAGGGTTAGGGTTAGGAACGCCTAGGGGTCCCACCAGAAGAACTGGAGGAGGTGTCTGGAGCGAGGGAAGTCTGGGCCTCTTTGCTGAGACTGCTGCCCTCGCGACCCGGCCCCAGAAAAGCGGAAGACAATGGATGGATGGATGGATGGACGGTATGAGGTCAAAAATATCAGAAAAAAGTCATACCGCGGGAAGAGGTCAAAAATTTCAGAAAAACGTGATACCGCGGTATGAGGTCAAAAACGTAACAAAAAGGTCAAAAATCTCGCAAAAACGTCATACCGCGGTATGAGGTCAAAAATGCCTCAAAAACGTCAAACCGCGGGATGATGTAAAAAATGTCACAAAAAGGTCAAAAATGTCTCAAAAACGTCATACCGCAGGATGATGTGAAAAATGTCACAAAAAAGGTCATACCGCGGGATGAGGTCAAAAATGCCTCAAAAACGTCATACCGCGGGATGATGTCAAAAATGTCACAAAAAGGTCAAAAATGTCTCAAAAACGTCATTCCGCGGTATGAGGTCAAAGATTTCACAAAAACGTCATACCGCGGTATGAGGTCAAAAATGTCACATAAACGTCATACCGCGGTATGAGGTCAAAAATGTCACATAAACTTCATACTGCGGAATGATGTCAAAAATGTCAAAAAAAGGTCAAAAATGTCACAAAAACGTCATACCACGGAATGATGTCAAAAATTGCACAAAAAGTTCAAAAAAGTCATATCGCGAGATGAGGTCAAAAATGTCACAAACGTAATACTACGGAATGATGACAAAAATGTCACAAAAAGGTCAAAAATGTCACAAAAACGTCATATGAGGTAAAAAATTTCACAAAAACGTCATACAGCGGTATGAGGTCAAAAATCTCAGTAGAAGGTCATACCGCGGGATGAAGTCAAAAACTTCAAAAAAACGTTATACCGCAGTATGAGGTGAAAAATGTCAGAAAAAGGTCAAAAATGTCGCAAAAACGTCATACCGCGGTATGAGGTCAAAAATGGCACAAAAACGTCATACCGCAAGATGATGTCAAAAATGTCACAAAAACGTCATTCCGCGGTATGAGGTCAAAAATATCACAAAAACGTCATACCGCGGAATCATGTCAAAAATGTCACAAAAAGGTCAAAAATGTCACAAAAACGTCATACCGTGGTATGACGTCAAAAATCTCGGAAAAAGGTCATACCGTGGGATGAGGTCATAAATTTCAAAAAAACGTTATACCGCAGTGTTAGGTGAAAAATGTCAGAAAAAGGTCAAAAATGGTGCAAAAACGTCATACCGCGGTATGAGGTATAAAATGTCACAAAAACATCATACCGCAAGATGAGGTCAAAAATGTCACAAAAACGTCATCCGGCGGGATAATGTCAAAATTGTCACAAAAAGGTCAAAAATATCAAGAAAACGTCATACCACGGTATGATATCAGAAATGTCACAAAAACGTCATACCGCGGTCTGAGGAAAAAAATGTCACAAAAATTTCATACCAAAGGATGAAAAACGTCATACCGCGGTCTGAGGTCAAAAATGTCACAAAAAGGTCAAAAATGTCGCAAAAACGTTATACCGCGGGATGACGTCAAAAATGCCTCAAAAACGTCATTCGGCGGGATGATGTAAAAAATGTCACAAAAATTTCATACAGCAGAATGATGTCAAAAATGTCACAAAAACGTCATCCCGCGGTGTGAGGTCAAAAATGTCACAAAAAGGTCAAAAATGTCTAAAAAACGTCACACCGCGGTATGAGGTCAAAAATTTCACAAAAACGTCATACCGCGGTATGAGGTCAAAAATGTCACATAAACGTCATACTGCGGAATGATGTCAAAAATGTCACAAAAAGGTCAAAAATGTCACAAAAACGTCATACCGCGGAATGATGTCATAACTTGCACAAAAAGGTCAAAAATGTCGCCAAAACGTCATATCGCGGGATGAGGTCAAAAATGTCACAAAAACGTCATATCGCGGGATGTGGTCAAAAATGTCACAAAAACGTCATACCGTGGTCTAAGGTCAAAAATGTCACAAAAAGATCAAAAATGTCCCAAAAACATCAAACGGGAGGATGAGGTCAAAAATGTCATAAATACGTCATACCGCGGTATGAGGTCAAAAACGTCACAAAAACGTCATACCGCGGTATTAGGTCAAAAATGTCACATAAACGTCAAACTGCGGAATGCTGTCAAAAATGTCACAAAAAGGTCAAAAATGTCACAAAAACGTCATACCGCGGAATGATGTCAAAACTTGCACAAAAAGGTCAAAAATGTCGCAAAGACGTCATACCGTGGGATAGGTCAAAAATGTCACAAAAACGTCAGATCGCGGTATGAGGTAAAAAATGTCACAAAAACATGTCGCGGGATGAGGTCAAGAATGTCACAAAAACGTCATACAGTGGAATAAGGTCAAAAATGTCACAAAAAAATCAAAAATGTCACAAAAACGTCATACCGCGGGATGAAGTCAAAAATGTCACAAAAACGTCAAACCACGGGATGAGGTCAAAAATGTCACAAAAACGTCATACCACGGGATGAGGTCAAAAATGTCACAAAAACGTCAGATGAGGTCAAAAATGTCACAAAAACATCATACCACGGAATGAGGTCAAAAATCTCAGAAAAAGGTCAAAAATTTCACAAAAGCGTTTTCCCGCAGTATGAGGTCAAAAATTTCAAAAAAAGGTCAAAAATGTCGCAAAAACGTCATACCACGGTATGAGGTCAAAAGTGTCACAAAAACGTCATACCGCGGGATGAGGTCAAAAATGCCTCAAAAAGGTCATACCGCGGGATGATGTCAAAAATGTCACAAAAAGGTAAAAAATGTCTCAAAAACGTGAGACCGCGGTGTGAGGTCAAAAATGTCACAAAAACGTCATACCACTGGATGAGGCTAAAAATATCACAAAAACGTCAGATGAGGTCAAAAATGTCACAAAAACGTCATACCACGGTATGAGGTCAAAACTGTCACAAAAACGTCATACGGCGGGATGATGTCAAAAATGTCACAAAAAGGTCAAAAATGTCGCAAAAACGTTATACCGCGGTATGCGGTCAAAAATGCCTAAAAAACGTCACACCGCGGGATGATGTCAAAAATTTCACAAAAACGTCATATCGCGGGATGAGGTCAAAAATGTCACAAAAACGTCATACCGTGGTGTAAGGTCAAAAATGTCACAAAAATGTCATACCGCGGTACGAGGTCAAACACGTCACAAAAAGGTCAAAAATGTCAGAAAAATATCATACCGTGGTATGAGGTCAAAAATGTCACAAAAACATCATACCGCGGACTGATGTCAAAAATGTCACATAAAGGTCATACCGCGGGATGATGTCAAAAATGTCACAAAAATTTCATGCCGCGGTATGAGGTCAAAAATGTCACAAAAACTCAAAAATGTCACAAAAACGTCATACCGCGGTATGAGGTCAAGAACGTCACAAAAAGGTCAAAAATGTCGCAAAAACGTCATACCGCGGTATGAGGTCAAAAATGTTACATAAACGTCATACCGCGGGATGATGTCAAAAATGTCACAAAAAGGTCAAAAATGTCTGAAAAACGTGAGACCGTGGTGTGAGGTCAAAAATGTCACAAAAACGTCATTTGATTAGGTCAAAAATGTCACAATAACGTCATACGGCGGGATAATGTCAAAAATGTCACAAAAAGGTCAAAAATGTCACAAAAACGGCATAACACGATATGATGTCAAAAATGTCACAAAAACGTCATAACGCGGAATGAGGTCAAAAACGTCACAAAAGTCACAAAAACGTCATACCGCGGTATGAGGTCAAAATTGTCGCAAAAACGTCATACCGCGGGATGACGTCAAAAATGTCACAAAAACGTCACAAATGTGGCAAAAACGTCATACCACGGTATGAGGTCAAAAATGTTACAGAAACGTCATACCGCGGGATGAGGTCAAAAATGCCTCAAAAACGTCACACCCCGGGATGATGTCAAAAATGTCACAAAAACATCATTCCGTCGTATGAGGTCAAAAATGTCACAAAGAGGTCATTCCGCGGCATTAGGTAAAAAATTTCACAAAAATGCTTTACCGCGGAATGAGGTCAAAAATATCTTAAAAACATACCGCGGTATGAGGTCAAAAATGTAAGAAAAAATGACAAAAATTTCAAAAATGTCACAAAAACATCATACCGTCGTATGAGGTAAAAAATGTCACAAAAAGGTCAAAAATGTCACACAGAGGTCATTCCGCGGCATTAGGTAAAAAATTTGACAAAAATGTTATACCGCGGAATGAGGTCAAAAATGTCTAAAAACATACCGCGGTATGGGGTCAAAAATGTCACAAAAACGTCAAAAATGTGAAATCAAACTCATACCGCGGTATAAGGTCAAAAATGTCACAAAAAATGTCACAAAAAGGTCAAAAATGTCGCAAAGACGTCATACCGCGGTATGAGATCAAAAATGTCACAAAAACGTCATACCACGGTATGAGGTCAAAACTGTCACAAAAACGTCATAAGGCGGGATGATGTCAAAAATGTCACAAAAAAGTCATACTGCGGTATGAAGTCAAAAATGTAACAAAAACTTCATTCTGCGGTATGAGGTCAAAAATATCACAAAAACGTCATACCGCGGAATCATGTCAAAAATGTCACAAAAACGTCAAAAAGTCACAAAAACGTCATACCGCAGTATGAGGTCAAAAATCTCAGAAAAAGGTCATACCGCGGGATGTGGTCAAAAATTTCAAAAAAACGTTATACCGCAGTGTGAGGTGAAAAATGTCAGAAAAAGGTCAAAAATGTCCAAAAACGTCACAAATGTGGCAAAAACGTCATACCGCGGTATGAGGTCAAAAATTTTACAAAAACGTCATACCACGGTATGAGGTCAAAAATGTCACAAAAACGTCATACCGCGGTCTGAGGTCAAAAATGTCACAAAAATTTCATACCAGCGGATGAAAAACATCATACCGCGGTCTGAGGTGAAAAATGTCACAAAAAGGTCAAAAATGTCGCAAAAACGCCATATCACGGGATGAGGTCAAAAATGTCACAAAAACGTCATAACGCGGGATGAGGTCAAAAATGTCACAAAAACATCATACCGTGGTCTAAGGTCAAAAATGTCACAAAAAGATGAAAAATGTCACAAAAACGTCATACCGTGGAATGATGTGAAAAATTTCACAGAAAAGTCATACCGCGGTATAAGGTCAAAAAAGTCGCAAAAACATCATACCGCGAAATCATGTCAAAAATGTCACAAAAAGGTCAAAAATGTCACAAAAACGTCATACCGCGGAATCATGTAAAAAATGTCACAAAAAGGTCAAAAATGTCACAAAAACGTTATACCGCGGTATGAGGTCAAAAATGTCACAAAAACGTCATACCGCGGTATGTGGTCAAAAATGTCACAAAAACGTCATACTGCGGGATGATGTCAAAAATGTCACAAAAATTTCATACGGCAGTATGATGTCAAAAATGTCAAAAAAACGTACTACCGCGGGATGAGGTCAAAAATGTCACAAAAACGTCATACCGCGGTATGAGGTCAAAAATGTCACAAAAACGTCATACCGCGGTATGAGGTCAAAAATGTCACAATAAACGCTATTCCACGGTATGAGGTCAGAATTATCACAAAAAGGTCAAAAATGTCACAAAAACGTCATACCGTGGTATGAGGTCAAAAATGTCACAAAAACGTCATACCGCGGTATGATGTAAAAAATGTCACAAAAACGTCATACCGCGGGATAGTGTGAAAAATGTCACAAAAACTTCATTCCGCGGTATGATGTCAAAAATGTCACAAAAACGTCATACCGCGGAATCATGTCAAAAATGTCACAAAAAGGTCAAAAATGTCACAAAAACGTCATACCGCGGAATGAGGTCAAAAATGTCACATAAACGTCATACTGCGGAATGATGTCAAAAATGTCACAAAAAGGTCAAAAATGTCAAAAACGTCATACCACGGTATGAGGTCAAAAATTTCGCAAAAACGTCATACCGCAGTATGAGGTCAAAATTGTCACAAAAACGTCATATGAGGTAAAAAATGTCACAAAAAAGTCATACCGTGGTATGAGGTCAAAAATGTCACAAAAACGTCATACCGCGGGATAGGTCAAAAATGTCACAAAAACGTCAGATTGCGGTATGAGTTCAAAAATGTCACAAAAACATGTCACGGGATGAGGTCAAAAATGTCAAAAAAACGTCATACCGTGGAATAAGGTCAAAAATGTCACAAAAAGATCAAAAATGTCACAAAAACGTCATACCGCGGGATGAAGTATAAAATGTCACAAAAACGTAAAACCGCGGGATGAGGTCAAAAATGTCACAAAAACGTCATACCACGGGATGAGGTCAAAAATGTCACGAAAACGTCATACCACGGTATGAGGTCAAAAATCTCAGAAAAAGGTCAAAAATTTCACAAAAGCGTTTTCCCGCAGTATGAGGTCAAAAATTTCAAAAAAAGGTCAAAAATGTCACAAAAACGTCATACCGCGGGATGAAGTATAAAATGTCACAAAAACGTCAAACCGCGGGATGAGGTCAAAAATGTCACAAAAACGTCATACCACGGGATGAGGTCAAAAATGTCACGAAAACGTCATACCACGGTATGAGGTCAAAAATCTCAGAAAAAGGTCAAAAATTTCACATAAGCGTTTTCCCGCAGTATGAGGTCAAAAATTTCAAAAAAAGGTCAAAAATGTCGCAAAGACGTCATACCGCGGTATGAGGTAAAAAGTGTCACAAAAACGTCATACCGCGGGATGAGGTCAAAAATGCCTCAAAAAGGTCATACCGCGGGATGATGTCAAAAATGTCACAAAAAGGTAAAAAATGTCTCAAAAACGTGAGACCGCGGTGTGAGGTCAAAAATGTCACAAAAACGTCATACCACTGGATGAGGCTAAAAATATCACAAAAACGTCAGATGAGGTCAAAAATGTCACAAAAACGTCATACCACGGTATGAGGTCAAAAATCTCAGAAAAAGGTCATACCGCGGGATGAGGTCAAAAATTTCACATAAGCGTTATCCCGCAGTATGAGGTCAAAAATTTCAAAAAAAGGTAAAAAATGTCGCAAAAACGTTATACCGCGGTATGAGGTCAAAAATGTCACAAAAACGTCATACCGCGGTATGATGTCAAAAATGTCACAAAAACAGCATACCACGGTATGATGTCAAAAATGTCACAAAAACTTCATACCGCGGAATGGTGACAAAAATGTAACAAAAACGTCACATCGCAGGATGAGGTAAAAAATGCCTCAAAAACCTCACACCGCGGGATGATGTGAAAAATGTCACAAAAATTTCATACCGCGGAATGAGGTCAAAAACGCCACAAAAAGGTCAAAAATTTCGAAAAACGTCATATCGCGGGATGAGGTCAAAAATGTCACAAAAACGTCATACCGCGGGATGATGTCAAAAATGTCACAAAAACGTCAAAAATGTCTCAAAAACGTCACACCGCGGTATGACGTGAAAAATTTCACAAAAACGTCATACCGCGGTATGAGGTCAAAATTGTCACATAAACGTCATACGGCGGGATGATGTCAAAAATGTCACAAAAAGGTCAAAAATTTCTCAAAGAGGTCATACCGCGGGGTGATGTCAAAAATGTCACAAAAACATCATGCCGCGGGATGAGGTCAAAGACGTCACAAAAAGGTCAAAAATGTCACATAAAAGTCATACAGCGGTATGAGGTCAAGAATGTCACGAAAACGTCATACCGCGGTATGAGGTCAACAACGTCATAACAAGGTCAAAAATGTCACAAAAACGTCATATCGCGGTATGAGGTCAAAAATGACGCAAAAACGTCATACGGCGGGATGATGTCAAAAATGTCATAAAAACTTCATTCCACGATTGAGGTCAAAAATGTCAAAAAAACGTAAAAAATGTCACAAAAACGTCATACCGCGGTGTGAGGTCAAAAATGTCACAAATACGTCATGCCGCGGAATGTTGTCAAATATGTCACAAAAACGTCATACCGCGGGATGATGTCAAAAATGTCACAAAGATTTCATATCGCGGGATGAGGTCAAAAATGTCACAAAAACGTCATACCGCGGGATGATGTCAAAAATGTCACAAAAAGGTCAAAAATGTCGAAAAACGTCATATCGCGGGATGAGGTCAAAAATGTCACAAAAACGTCATACCGCGGGATGATGTCAAAAATGTCACAAAAAGGTCAAAAATGTCTCAAAAACGTCACACCGCGGTATGAGGTGAAAAATTTCACTAAAACGTCATACCGCGGTATGAGGTCAAAATTGTCACATAAACGTCATGCGGCGGGATGATGTCAAAAATGTCACAAAAAGGTCAAAAATTTCTCAAAGAGGTCATACCGTGGGGTGAGGTCAAAAATGTCACAAAGACATCATAGCGCGGGATGAGGTCAAAGACGTCACAAAAAGGTCAAAAATGTCACATAAAAGTCATACCGCGGTATGAGGTCAAGAATGTCACGAAAACGTCATACCGCGGTATGAGGTCAACAACGTCATAACAAGGTCAAAAATGTCACAAAAACGTCATACCGCGGTAAGAGGTGAAAAATGTCACGAAAAAGGTCATACCGCGGAATGAGGTCAAAAATGTCACAAAAACGTATTACGGCGGGAAGATGTCAAAAATGTCACAAAAACGTCATACCGCGGGATGATGTCAAAAATTTCACCAAAAAGTCATACCGCGGGATGATGTCAAAAATGTCACAAAAAAGTCATACCACGTTATGAAGTCAAAAATATCACCAAAACGTCATCCAGCGGTATGAGGTACAAAATGTCACAAAAACGTCATACCGCGGGATGAGGTAAAAAATGCCTCAAAAACGTCACACCATGGGACGATGTCAAAAAAGTCACAAAAAGGTCAAAAATGTCTCAAAAACGTGATACCACGGTATGATGTCAAAAATTTCACAAAAACGTCACATCGCGGGATGAGGTCAAAAATGTCACAAAAAATTCATACCGCGGAATGGGGTCAAATATCTCAGAAAAAAGTCATACCGCGGGATGATGTCAAAAAAGTCACAAAAAGGTCAACAATGTCTCAAAAACGTCATATAGCGGTATGAGGTCAAAAATGTCACAAAAACGTCTTACGGCCGGATGATGTCAAAAATGTCACAAAAATTTCATACCGCGGACTGAGGTCAAAAATGTTCCAAAAAAGTCAAAAATGTCACAAAAAAATCATGAAGCGGAATCAAGTAAAAAATGTCACAAAAACGTCATACCGCGGGATGAGGTCAAAGATGTCACAAAAAGGTCATACCGCGGGATGAGGTCAAAAATCTCACAAAAACGTCATACGGCGGGATGATGTCAAAAATGTCACAAAAAGGTCAAAAATGTCGCAAAAACGTTATACCGCGGTATGCGGTCAAAAATGCCTAAAAAACGTCACACCGCGGGATGATGTCAAAAATTTCACAAAAACGTCATATCGCGGGATGAGGTCAAAAATGTCACAAAAACGTCATACCGTGGTGTAAGGTCAAAAATGTCACAAAAATGTCATACCGCGGTACGAGGTCAAACACGTCACAAAAAGGTCAAAAATGTCAGAAAAATATCATACCGTGGTATGAGGTCAAAAATGTCACAAAAACATCATACCGCGGACTGATGTCAAAAATGTCACATAAAGGTCATACCGCGGGATGATGTCAAAAATGTCACAAAAATTTCATGCCGCGGTATGAGGTCAAAAATGTCACAAAAACTCAAAAATGTCACAAAAACGTCATACCGCGGTATGAGGTCAAGAACGTCACAAAAAGGTCAAAAATGTCGCAAAAACGTCATACCGCGGTATGAGGTCAAAAATGTTACATAAACGTCATACCGCGGGATGATGTCAAAAATGTCACAAAAAGGTCAAAAATGTCAAAAACGTCATACCACGGTATGAGGTCAAAAATGTCGCAAAAACGTCATACCGCGGTATGAGGTCAAAAATGTCACAAAAACGTCATATGAGGTAAAAAATGTCACAAAAACGTCATTCCGCGGTATGAGGTCAAAAATCTCAGAAAAAGGTCATACCGCGGGATGAGGTCAAAAATTTCAAAAATACGTTATACCTCAGTATGAGGTGAAAAATGTCACAAAAATGTCAAAAATGTCACAAAAACGTCATACCGCGGTATGAGGTCAAAAATGTCACAAAAACGTCATATCCCGGGATGAGGTCAAAAATGTCACAAAAACGTCATACGGCGGGATATTGTCAAAAATGTCACAAAAAGGTATAAAATGCCTCAAAAACGACATAACACGGTATGATGTCAAAAATGTCACAAAAACGTCATCCGACGGGATGATGTCAAAAATGTAACAAAAGCGCTATACCGCGTTATGAGGTCAAAAACGTCACAAAAGTCACAAATACGTCATCCGGCGGTATGAGGTCAAAAATGTCGCAAAAACGTCATACACGTCAAATGAGGATGAGGTCAAAAATGTCACAAAAACGTCATCCGGCGGTATGAGGTCAAAAATGTCACAAAAATGTCATATTCCGGGATGAGGTCAAAAATGTCACAAAAACGTCATACGGCGGGATAATGTCAAAAATGTCAGAAAAAAGTATAAAATGCCTCAAAAACGACATAACACGGTATGATGTCAAAAACGTCACAAAAACGTCATCCGGCGGGATGATGTCAAAAATGTCACAAAAACGCTCTACCGCGTTATGAGGTCAAAAACGTCACAAAAGTCACAAAAACGTCATCCGGCGGTATGAGGTCAAAAATGTCGCAAAAACGTCATACACGTCAAATGAGGATGAGGTCAAAAATGTCACAAAAACGTCATCCGGGGGGATGATGTCAAAAATGTCACAAAAATTTCATACCGCGGAATGAGGTCAAAAATGTTCCAAAAAACTCAAAAATGTCACAAAAACGTCATACCGCGGGATGAGGTCAAAACTGTCGCAAATACGTCATACCGCGGGATGAGGTCAAAAATGTCACAAAAACGTCATTCCGCGGTATGAGGTCAAAAATGTCACAAAAACGTCATACCGCGGAATCATGTAAAAAATGCCACAAAAAGGTCAAAAATGTCATACAGCGCTATGAGGTCAAAAACGTCACAAAAGTCACAAAAACGTCATACGTATGAGGTCAAAACTGTCGCAAATACGTCATACCGTGGTATGAGTTCAAAAATGTCACAAAAACGTCATATCGCGGGATGAGGTCAAAAATGTCACAAAAACGTCATGACGCGGCATGAGGTGAAAAACGTCACAAAAGTCACAAAAACGTCATACCGCGGAATGATGTCAAAAATTTCACAAAAAAGTCATTCCGCGGGATGCTGTCAAAAATGTCTGAAAAACGTCATACCGCGGTATGAGGTCAAAAAGGTCACGAAAACGTCATACCGCGGTATGAGGTCAAAAATATCACAAAAACGTTATTCCGCGGGATGAGGTCAAAAATGTCACAAAAACGTCACACCGCGGTATGATGTCAAAAATGTCACAAGAACATTATACAGCGGGATGAGGTCAAAAATATAAAAACGTCATACCGCGGGATGATGTCAAAAATTTCACAAAAACGTCATACCGCAGGATGATGTCAAAAATGTCACAAAAGTTTCATACCGCGGTTTGATGTCAAAAATGTCACAAGAACATTATACAGCGGGATGAGGTCAGAAATATCACAAAAAGGACAAAAATGTCACAAAAACGTCATACCGTGGTATGAGGTCAAAAATGTCACAAAAAGGTAAAAAATGTCACAAAAACGTCAAACAGCGGCATGAGGTCAAAACTTGCACAAAAAGGTCAAAAATGTCGAAAAACGTCATGTCGCGGGATGAGGTCAAAAATGTCACAAAAACGTCAAAACGCGGTTTGAGGTGAAAAACGTCACAAAAGTCACAAAAACGTCATACCGCGGAATGATGTCAAAAATTTCACAAAAAAGTCATTCCGCGGGATGATGTCAAAAATGTCACAAAAAAGTCATACCACGGTATGAGGTGAAAAATCTCACAAAAACGTCATTCCGCGGTATGAGGTCAAAAAGGTCTGGAAAACGATATACCGCGGGATGAGGTCAAAAATGTCACAAAAAAGTCATACCGCTGGATGATGTAAAAAATTTTAAAAAAAAAGTCATACCGCAGGATGATGTCAAAAATGTCACAAAAATTTCATACCACGGTATGAGGTCAAAAATTTCACAAAAACGTCATACCGCGGAATCGTGTCAAAAATGTCACAAAAAGGTCAAAAATGTCACAAAAACGTTATACCGCGGAATGAGGTCAAAAATGTCACAAAAACGTCATACCACGGGATCATATCAAATATGTCATAAAAAGGTCAAAAATGATACAAAAACGTCATACCGCGGAATGTGGTAAAAAATGTTCCAAAAAGGTCAAAAATTTCACAAAAAAGTCATACCGCGGGATGATGTCAAAAATGTCACAAAAATTTCATACCGCGGTATGAGGTCAAAAATGTCACAAAAACGTCATACCGCGGAATCATGTCAAAAATCTCACCAAAAGGTCAAAAATGTCACAAAAAGGTCATACTGCGGAATGATGTCAAAAATTTCACAAAAACGTCATACCACGGGATGAGGTCAAAAATGTCACAAAAACGTGATACCGCGGGATGATGTCAAAAATTTCACAAAAAAGTCATACCGCAGGATGATGTCAAAAATGTCACAAAAATTTCATACCGCGGTTTGAGGTCAAAAATGTCACAAAAACGTCATACCGCGGAATGATGTCAAAAATTTCACAAAAAAGTCATTCCGCGGGATGAGGTCAAAAATGTCACAAAAACGTCATACCGCGGAATGATGTCAAAAATTTCACAAGAACATTATACAGCGGGATGAGGTCAAAAATTACACAAAAACGTCATACCGCGGGATGATGTCAAAAATTTCACAAAAATGTCATACCGCAGGATGATGTCAAAAATGTCACAAAAATTTCATACCGCGGTTTGAGGTCAAAAATGTCACAAAAACGTCATACCGCGGTATGAGGTCAAAAATGTCACAAAAACGCTATACCACGGTATGAGGTCAGAAATATCACAAAAAGGACAAAAATGTCACAAAAACGTCATACCGTGGTATGAGGTCAAAAATGTCACAAAAACGTCATACCGCGGGATGATGTCAAAAATTTCACAAAAATGTCATACCGCAGGATGATGTCAAAAATATCACAAAAATGTCATACCGCGGTTTGAGGTCAAAAATTTCACAAAAATGTCATACCGCAGGATGATGTCAAAAATGTCACAAAAATTTCATACCGCGGTATGACGTCAAAAATGTCACAAAAACGTTATACCACGGTATGAGGTCAGAAATATCACAAAAAGGACAAAAATTTCACAAATACGTCATACCGTGGTATGAGTTCAAAAATGTCACAAAAACGTCATACCGCGGTGTGATCTAAAAAATGTCACAAAAACGTCATACCGTGGTATGAGGTCAAAAATTTCACAAAAACGTCGTACCGCGGTATGATCTAAAAATTGTCACATAAACGTCATACTGCGGTATGAGGTCAAAACTTGCACAAAAAGGTCAAAAATGTCGAAAAACGTTATTCCGCGGGATGATGTCAAAAATGTCACAAAAACGTCATACCGCGGTATGATGTCAAAAATTTCACAACAACATTGTACAGCGGGATGAGGTCAAAAATGTCACAAAAACGTCATACCGCGGGTTGATGTCAAAAATTTCACAAAAAAGTCAAGCCGCAGGATGATGTGAAAAATGTCACAAAAATTTCATACCGCGGTTTGATGTCAAAAATGTCACAAAAACGTCATACCACGGTATGACGATAAAAATGTCATAAAATCGTCATACCGCGGGATGATGTAAAAAATGTCACAAAAATGTCTCAAAAACATCACACCGCGGTATGAGGTCAAAAATTTCACAAAAACGTCATACCGCGGTATGAGGTCAAAATTGTCACATAAACGTCATACTGGGGAATGAGGTGAAAAACGTCACAAAAACGTCATACCGCGGTATGAGGTCAAAAATGTCACAAAAGTTTCATACCGTGGTATGAGGTCAAAAATGTCACAAAAACGTTATACCACGGTATGAGGTCAGAAATATCACAAAAAGAACAAAAATGTCACAAAAACGTCATACCGCGGAATGATGTCAAAAATGTCACAAAAACGTCATACCGCGGAATGATGTCAAAAATTTCACAAAAAAGTCATTCCACGGGATGAGGTCAAAAATGTCACAAAAACGTCATACCGCGGTATGATGTCAAAAATTTCACAAGAACATTATACAGCGGGATGAGGTCAAAAATGTCACAAAAACGTCATACCGCCTGATGATGTCAGAAATTTCACAAAAATGTCATACCGCAGGATGATGTCAAAAATGTCACAGAAATTTCATACGGCGGTTTGAGGTCAAAAATGTCACAAAAACGTCATACCGCGGTATGAGGTCAAAAATGTCACAAAA
>JAMOIN010000505.1:0-139010 GCA_024666655.1 Dascyllus trimaculatus | reverse complement strand
AGAAGCAACCTTGGATTGTCGGGTTTTCTGTTCTCTGTTCTTCCTTACTATGTTAAGTGCTATGAGATGACATATGTTGTAAATTTGCACAATATAAATAAATTTGAATTGAGTTGAGTTTGATTAAATAAATTAGCCATATTACAGTAATGCCATACTTACTGTGAAAGTACAAAAAATATGTGCAATAATAGTTATTTGAGTAGCTAGTCTGTAATACAGTTTTTCCACTATTGCTATAATACAAAACCCAACTCTTTAAACAAAATGACCAGTTACCTAAACACATTTAATAAAACTAGCCCCAATTTGCCAAAACTATAAACATGTTTCACATGTTAAGACACAATTCTAGTGCTATGTGATGACATATGTTGTAAATATGTGCTATATAAATAAATGAATCGAATTCACAAAACTCAACTCCCCTTTTCTCATAACTGAACACATTTTGTCTTGCTAAAATACGTTTCAAAAACCTCTGCTCAAATTCTCAATCACTAAACACATTCTGTACATTGAAGCTCGTGAGATGCAAAATGGTAGCCACAGTCTGCAAAACTCGACCACACTGAACACACCTGGTGTCAATGATTAAACACAACGACTCAAAATTGAAGACACTTCTTGCAAATGTTGTGACCACACATATAGACCAGTTCAGAATGGACTGTTTGCTCAAGGCTCCAAACAGCAACAATGAACGGAGGTAGAGGCAGAGGAAGAGGAGCAGGCCAAAGAGGAAGTGGAGGGGGGCAAGGGAGGGTACAAAATTCTTTACTGTAGGCCTACATTGTACCTATAGGTCATGTTTCCAAATATAATATGCATAGTGTTACTGTATTCAAATTACTTACAAAAACTGTGACATTTTGATAAGGATGGTGGAGTTCTGCAATAATAATAATGATAAATCCCACCCTAAACATTGTGTTTTCAATTTGTATTGTGATTGTGTGTAATGGATCCTCTCTAGTGTTTACAGTATATTTGTGGATTGAGTTGTGATAACTGTATTTTCTGAATTTGCATATTGTTTCTATGAAACATACAAATCTACAAATGCCCAATACTCTTCAGTAATATATTTTGAGAACAGATAAGAAGATTTATAAAAATGTTGTCTTGGCAGTTGTGAAAAACTGTAAAAAGAACATTCTCACACATTGTATTTTCATTTTTTGTTGTAGTATGTAATGATGATTTTTAGTGTTTACAATTTTGCAGGCTTTGAGAGTGATTTTGGTGTCAGAGTTTGGTTTTGAGCATATGAGCAACTGTTTAGGTGTCAAAGTTTAGTTTTGAAAAGAGAATGCTAGGTTTTGTATATGTAGCTTGATGAAAGTGTTTTGTGTTTAGAGTTTTGTGAAAACCGAGCAATGTTTCATGGGATGTGTTTCAGCAGTAGTGAAAAACTGTAAGTCATCATTGTAGTCTGTAATAAGTTATCACTGTGCATTTAAAGTAAATCAGTACTCATATCATGTCATATTATCCATTTATGAACAAACACAAACATGCTAACACACCAAATTGCTGTTGGTATTGTTGCTGTCTTCCTCAGGCATTGGCAAGTACACAGCCAGGGCCACACAGTTGGCAAAGATGGCCAGCAGGATTATGATTTCAAAAGGTCTGGGAGTGATCTATAGGAAGCTTACATCCTGACCAATTTTATTCATACTGTATAAAGATATGCACATTGCACAAATGAAGCAGCAAACACACACAATCAAGACGTACACTTTCAGCTCAAAGCCCACACCAACCAGCACCAATTATATAACATTAAATGGCATTGTAAATACTGTCATATTGCATATCTGATCCAGCCATACATCTGCCCAGTAATCATTCACTAAAAGGATACTTCCATTCCACAATACTGATGCATGCTTTGCGGAAGGGATTTCTTAGAGTCAAGAAGAGGAGAGAACGTGCAGGCCTCGGGTTGCCTCCTGTAGCCATCAACTTCTTTAACTTCTCCTTCTGTTTTCTCTTCAGAGTTTCCTCATCCATGATGTAGGATGATAATGGGGGGCTGCTGGTGTCAGTCATTGTGGCTTCAAATGAGTATTTTTGCCAGGTTTACCTTGAACTGGAGTTGGTATCCCAAAAGGTCCGTCTGATATTTTTCCAAAATCGGTTGATCTCGTTGACTAGGTCTGTGTACAATCCCTTTCAACTTTTCTAAATCATCTCTCCCACACCACCTCTCACTGATGGCTTGACTAAGCTAAGTCTTTCTCAGTCTCTAGCTGTGGAATGGCAGCTGTCCCTGCTACTTACTGAGCAGCTGTTTGGACAAGAGAATAAATATAGACAATGAATGGCTGTTATAGCATGAGGTTACAAAACAGGACATTTGCACAGATATAGGCTGGGTTAGGGTCACCATTATTTGATTACCAAGAACCAGGACAATCAGCCTGGCAATGAGATACTCAAATGATACCCGAAGTTTACTCAAAGATGCCTTATAATTTCAATACATTTAAAGTATGCCTCCTCTGTATGGATAGAAAATTGTTATATTACCAAATACTATCTATAACCAAAGACACACAGGTTGTAAATAACCCTGAGTAAATCTATTAATTTGCTAAAGATAACGAAAGTACTTTATTTTGGTACTTATTGCCTTATTTACAACCAGTTATGACTGACTTCCTGTTTGATATTTCGAATGCTTTTATTTTGAAAGGACTTCCTGTTTTAAGTGAGCGCGAACGAGCTAAACGGCAACAAAAGGACGGTGAAGTAAAAAGGTTGACACTGAGCAAATAAAATGTACAGTATTTCATGCTTAGCAGCCCCCTTGATAGAGGCACAAGGTATGTTTATTGTGTAAATGAATCACCATTTGAATGTTTTGTGTTATCGGGATCGTACATGGTTGATTCTTGTTGCCAAAGCTACAGATGATTGATTCTGTGTAAACATTGTATTAAGATATACAGTTGTAAGAGTACGGTTTTAGTTTACACGTTGTTTTTGTGTATTTTTCAAGCTCTTACGGTGAAATTGAGGGTTCATCGCCATTAAACCTAAAAATTCATCAGTTGAAGTGCAATCCTTCATTCGGGGGGGTATGCTACACAGGTTACTCAACATGTTTTATTAGAACAAACTTCAAAAATAATGGATGAAATAATGACAGACATAATGTCTCTTCTGTATTAGAATAAAAAGTAAATACAGTTTTTCACTACTGCTAAAATACATCCCACGAAACATTGCTCTGTTTTCTCAAAGCTCTAAACGCAAAGTACTTTTATCAAGCTACATACACAAAACCTCACATTCTCTTTTCAAAACCAAACTTTGACAGCAAAACAGTTGCTCATATGCTCAAAACCAAACTCTGACACCAAAATCATTCTGAAAATATGAAATATATTACTGAAGATAATTGGGAATTCATAGATTTGTATGTTTTCATAGAAACAATATGTAAATTCAGAAAATACCGTTATCACAACTCAATGCACACATGTACTGTAAACACTAGAGAGGATCCATTACACACAATACAAATTGAATACACAATTAAAGCTGCAAGCAGCGTCGGACGGGCCCTCGCTCCCCCCCCGCAACGCCGCTGTGGAGACGATGGGAATGTCTAAAGCACGCACTCGTGTTCGTCTCATCCTGCTCTGCACATGTACCAAATTTCATGTTTGTAGGATAAAGCAGTGATTTTATATGAGTATTTCAATATTTGTAGGGGGCGCTGTGGAGCCGTTTGACCACGTCCATTCCTGAATTGTATATTAAATATTAGGTCTTTAGATTAATGAGGATTTGTGTGGATTTGGTGATATTACGTGGATCCCTTCACCTCCAAAAAACATTTCGTTCCATATGGCGATTTTGTTCAAAATGGCCGCCATGCCACGCCCACACCTTGTGACGTATCCACAAGATTTTAATAACTTTACATCCTGGATGGCTCTAGATGCCACACAGCGAATTTGGTAAACAGCGGACAAAAATCCTGGGAGGAGTTCGTTAAATTCCAATGTCTGCGCACAACGTGTTCGATTGTACAATGATAAGCTTTTCTGTTCAAAATGGCCACCATGCCACGCCCACACCGTGTGACGCAGCCACAAGATTTTAATAACTTTTCATTCTGGAGGGGTCTAGACGCCACACAGCGAATTTGGTGAAGATCGGACAAAAATCTTGGGAGGAGTTCATTAAATTACAATGCCTGCGCACAGCGTTTTCCAGGGGGCACCGTTGAGCTTTTTTGTTCAAAATGGCCACCATGCCACGCCCACACCGTGTGACGTAGCCACAAGATTTTAATAACTTTTCATCCTGGAGGGGTGTATATGCCACACAGTGAATTTGGTGAAAATTGGACAAAAATCCTGGGAGGAGTTCGTTAAATTCCAATGCCTGCGCACCACGTGTTGTAGTTGGCTCTGTTTAGCTTTTTTGTTCAAAATGGCCGCCATGCCACGCCCACACCGTGTGACGCAGCCACAAGATTTTAATAACTTTTCATCCTAGAGGTGTCTAGATGCCATACAGCGAATTTGGTGAAGATTGGCCAAAAATCCTGAGAGGAGTTCGTTAAATTCCAATGCCTGCGCACCACGTGTTCTAGTTGGCGCTGTTTAACTTTTTTGTGCAAAATGGCCGCCATGCCACGCCCACACCGTGTGACACAGCCACAAGATTTTAATAACTTTTCATCCTGGACGGGTCTAGATGCCACACAGCGAATTTAGTGAAAATCGGATAAAAATCCTGGAAGGAGTTTGTTAAATTCCAATGCCTGTGCACCACGTGTTCTAGTTGGCGCTGTTTAGCTTTTTTGTTCAAAATGGCCGCCATGCCACGCCCACACCGTGTGAAGCAGCCACAAGATTTTAATAACTTTTCATCCTGGAGGGGTCTAGATGCCACACAGCAAATGTGGTGAGGATCGGATAAAAATCCTGGGAGGAGTTCATTAAATTCCAATGCCTGCGCACCACATGCTGTAGGGGGCGCTGTTTAGCTTTTTTTGAAATTTCAACAGCAGGAATTTTTTTGTCTTGGGCTACTGTACCTGTGTACCAAATTTCATGAGTTTACGTGAAACTAGCCGTATTAACTCCACTAAAGCACAATTTTCTAGGTGGCGCTATTGAGTCATTTTGCCATTCATATGTGTAATTCCCCAAAAATATCAAATTTTTCACCAGTCCTGATGTGTGTGCCAAATTTGGTGAGTTTTTGAGCATGTTTAGGGGGTCAAATTGAGGTTCAAAGTGGCGTAAGAAAAATTAAAGCTGCAAGCAGCGTCGGACGGGCCCTCGCTCCTCACCGCACTCCTCTCCACACGACCTTGTCTAGGGGGCGCCGTAGAGCCAATTAGAATTTCGACTGTGCAAATCTGTTGGTCTTGGGATACTATATGTATGTACCAAATTTTTTGTTTGTAGGATAAAGCAGTGATTTTATATGACTATTTGAATATTTCTAGGGGGCGCTGTGGAGCCGTTTGACCACGTCCATTCCTGAATTGTATATTAAATATTAGGTCTTGAGATTAATGAGGATTTGTGTGGATTTGGTGATTATACATGGATCCCTTCACCTCCAAAACCCATTTCGTTCCACATGGCGATTTTGTTCAAAATGGCCGCCATGCCACGCCCACACCATGTGACGTATCCACGAGAATTTAATAACTTTTAATCCTGGAGGGGTCTAGATGCCACACAGTGAATTTGGTGAAGATCGGAAAAAATCCTGGGAGGAGTTCGTTAAATTCCAATGCCTGCGCACAACGTGTTCCATTGTACAATGTTAAGCTTTTTTGTTCAAAATGGCCGCCATGCCACGCCCACACCGTGTGATGCAGCCACAAGATTTTAATAACTTTTCATCCTGGAGGGGTTTAGATGCCACACAGCGAATTTGGTGAAGATCGAACAAAAATCCTGGGAGGAGTTCGTTAAATTCCAATGCCTGCGCACCACGTGTTGAAGTGGGCGAGGTTACGCTTTTTTGTTCAAAATGGCCGCCATGCCACGCCCACACCGTGTGACGTATCCACGAGATTTTAATAACTTTTCATCCTGGAGGGGTGTAGATGCCACACAGTGAATTTGGTGAAAATTGGATAAAAATCCTGGGAGGAGTTTGTTAAATTCCAATGCCTGTGCACCACGTGTTCTAGTTGGCGCTGTTTAGCTTTTTTGTTCAAAATGGCCGCCATGCCACGCCCACATCGTGTGTCGCAGCCACAAGATTTTAATAACTTTTCATCCTGGATGGGTCTAGATGCCACACAGCGAATTTGGTGAAAATCGGACAAAAATCCTAGGAGGAGTTCGTTAAATTCCATTGCCTGCACACTACGTGCTCTAGGGGGCGCTGTTGAGCCTTTTTGAAATTTTAAAAGCAGGAATGTTTTTGTCTCGGGCTACTGTACCTGTGTACCAAATTTCATGAGTTTACGTGAAACTAGCCGTATTAACTCCACTAAAGGCCAATTTTCTAGGTGGCGCTATTGAGTCATTTTGCCATTCATATGTGTAATTCCCCCAAAATATCAAATTTTTCACCAGTCCTGATGTGTGTGCCAAATTTGGTGAGTTTTTGAGCATGTTTAGGGGGTCAAATTGAGGTTCAAAGTGGCGTAAGAAAAAGAAACCGCCAAACCGCCAAACCGCCAAACCGCCAAACAAACCGCCAAACCGCCAAACACTAGAGGAACAATAGGGTCCTACGCACTGTAGTGCTTCGGGCCCTAATTAAAGCTGCAAGCAGCGTCAGACGGGCCCTCGCTCCTCACCGCACTCCTCTCCACACGACCTTGTCTAGGGGGCGCCGTAGAGCCGATTAGAATTTGGACTGTGCAAATCTATTGTTCTTGGGATACTATATGTATGTACCAAATTTCATGTTTGTCGGATAAAGCAGTGATTTTATATGATTATTAGAATATTTGTAGGGGGCGCTGTGGAGCCGTTTGAACACGTCCACTCCTGAATTGTATATTGAAGGTTAGGTTTTGAGATTAATGAGCATTTTTGTGGATTTGGTGATTTTACATGGATCCCTTCACCTCCAAAACTCATTTCGTTCCACATGGCGAATTTGCTCAAAATGGCCGCCATGCCACGCCCACACCGTGTGACGTATCCACTAGATTTTAATAAATTTTCATCCTGGATGGGTCTAGATGCCACACAGCAAATTTGGTAAAGATCGGATAAAAATCCTGGGAGGAGTTCGTTAAATTCCAATGCCTGCACACCACGTGCTCTAGGGGGCGCCGTTGAGCTTTTCTGAAATTTTAAAAGCAGGAATATTTTTGTCTTGGGCTACTGTACATGTGTCCCAAATTTCCTGAGTTTACGTAAAACTAGCCGTATTAACTCCACTAAAGCCCAATTTTCTAGGTGGCGCTATTGAGTCATTTTGCCATTCATATGTGTAATTCCCCCAAAATATCAAATTTTTCACCAGTCTTGATGTGTGTGCCAAATTTGGTGAGTTTTTGAGCATGTTTAGGGGGTCAAATTGAGGTTCAAAGTGGCGTAAGAAAAAGAAACCGCCAAACCGCCAAACCGCCAAACACTAGAGGAACAATAGGGTCCTACGCACTGTAGTGCTTCGGGCCCTAATTAAAGCTGCAAGCAGCGTCGAACGGGCCCTCGCTCCTGATCATGCTCCTCTCCACACAACCTTGTCTAGGGGGCGCCGTAGAGCCGATTAGAATTTTGACTGTGCAAATCTGTTGGTCTTGGGATACTATATGTGTGTACCAAATTTCATGTTTGTAGGATAAAGCAATGATTTTATATGAGTATTTGAATATTTGTAGGGGGCGCTGTGGAGCCGTTTGACCACGCCCATTTCTGAATTGTATATTAAATATTAGGTCTTGAGATTAATGAGGTTTTGTGTGGATTTGGTGATTTTACATGTATCACTTCACCTCCAAAACCCATTTCGTTCCACATGGCGATTTTGTTCAAAATGGCCGCCATGCCACGCCCACACCGTGTGACGCAGCCACAAGATTTTAATAACTTTTCATCCTGGAGGGGTCCAGATGCCACACAGCGAATTTGGTGAAAATCGGACAAAAATCCTAGGAGGAGTTCGTTAAATTCCAATGCCTGCATACTACATGCTCTAGGGGGCGCTGTTGAGCCTTTTTTGAAATTTTAAAAGCAGCAATGTTTTTGTCTCGGGCTACTGTACCTGTGTACCAAATTTCATGAGTTTACGTGAAACTAGCCGTATTAACTCCACTAAAGGCCAATTTTCAAGGTGGCGCTATTGAGTCATTTTGCCATTCATATGTGTAATTCCCCCAAAATATTAAATTTTTCACCAGTCCTGATGTGTGTGCCAAATTTGGTGAGTTTTTGAGCATGTTTAGGGGGTCAAATTAGGGTTCAAAGTGGCGTAAGAAAAAGAAACCGCCAAACCGCCAAACCGCCAAACAAACCGCCAAACACTAGAGGAACAATAGGGTCCTACGCACTGTAGTGCTTCGGGCCCTAATAAAGAAAGAAAGAAAGAAAGAAAGAAAGAAAGAAACTGAGCAGGAACAATAGGGCCTTTGCCCTGCAAGGCAAAGGCAGCGTTCAGTGTTTCACACTGATCGCTGCCCTTTGCCTTTTTCGGGCTCGGGCCCGAATGAGAGGAACAATAGGGTCCTACGCACTGTAGTGCTTCGGGCCCTAATTAAAGCTGCAAGCAGCGTCGGACGGGCCCTCGCTCCCCCCACACTGCCGCTGTGGAGACGATCGGAATGTTTGAAGCACGCAGTTGTGTTTGTCCCATCCGGATCTGCACATGAACCAAATTTCATATCTGTACGACAAACCAGTGATTTTATATGAAATTTTTAAATTTTGTAGGGGGCGTTATGGAGCTGTTTGAGTGCGCCACAGTGTTGAGGGACAGCCTGTCATCAAGCATATCAAGTTTTATTCATATTCGACCATGTGCAGTCAAGTTATGAGCATTTCACACTTCATGGCCACAGACTCAAAATGGCCGTCCTGTCACGCCCACACCGTGTGATGCAGCCACAAGATTTTAATAACTTTTCATCCTGAATGGGTCCAGATGCCACACAGTGAATTTGGTGGAGATGGGATAAAAATCCTGGGAGGAGTTTGTTAAATTCCAATGTCTCAGCACCACATTGTCTAGGGGGCGCTGTGAAGCCAATTGGAATTTCAAGTGTACAGATCTGTTTGTCTGAATAGACTATACATGTGTACCAAATTTCATGTTTGTAGGATACAGCAGTGATTTTTTATGAGTATTTGAATATTTGCAGGGGGCGCTGTGGAGCCGTTTGACCATGTCCATTCATGAATTGTATATTAAACCTTAGTGTTTGAGATTGATGAGGATTTGTGTGGATTTGGTGATATTAGGTGGATCCCTTCACCTCCAAAACTCATTTCATTCCATGTGGCAAAATTGGTGAAAATGGCTGCCATGCCACGCCCACACCGTGTGACGCAGCCACAAGATTTTAATAACTTTTCATCCTGGACGGGTCGAGATGCCACACAGCGAATTTGGTGAAGACCGGATAAAAATCCTAGGAGGAGTTCGTTAAATTCAAATCCCTGTGCACCACATTTTCTAGGGGGGCGCCGTGGAGCTTTTTGAAATTTCAAAAGCAGGAATGTTTTTGTCTCGGGCTACTGTACCTGTGTACCAAATTTTATAGCTGTACGTGAAACTAGCCGTATTAACTCCACTAAAGCCCAATTTTCAAGGTGGCGCTATTGAGTCATTTTGCCATTCATATGTGTAATTCCCCCAAAATATCAAATTTTTCGCCAGTCCTGATGTGTGTGCAAAATTTGGGGAGTTTTTGAGCATGTTTAGGGGGTCAAATTGGGGTTTAATTTGACGTAAGAAAAATAAAGAAACCGCCAAACAAACAGAGCAGGAAAATAGGGCCTTTGCCCTGCAAGGCAAAGGCAGCGTTCAGTGTTTCACACTGATCGCTGCCCTTGCCTTTTCGGGCTCGGGCCCTAATAAAGAAACCGCCAAACAAACCGCCAAAGAAACACTAGAAGAACAATAGGGTCCTACGCACTGTAGTGCTTCGGGCCCTAATTAAAGCTGCAAGCAGCGTCAGACGGGCCCTCGCTCCTCACCGCACTCCTCTACACACGACCTTGTCTAGGGGGCGCCGTAGAGCCGATTAGAATTACGACTGTGCAAATCTGCTGGTCTTGGGATACTATATGTATGTACCAAATTTTATGTTTGTAGGATAAAGCAGTGATTTTATATGAGTATTTGAATATTTCTAGGGGGCGCTGTAGAGCCGTTTGACCACGCCCATTTCTGAATTGTATATTAAATATTAGGTCTTGAAATTAATGAGGTTTTGTGTGGATTTGGTGATTTCACACGGATCACTTCACCTCCAAAACCCATTTCGTTCCACATGGCGATTTTGTTCAAAATGGCCGCCATGCCACGCCCACACCGTGTGACGCAGCCACAAGATTTTAATAACTTTTCTTCCTGGAGGGGTCTAGATGACACACAGCGAATTTGGTGAAGATCTAACAAAAATCCTAAGAGGACTTCGTTAAATTCCAATGCCTGCACACCACGTTTTTCACGGGGTGCCGTTAAGTTTTTCTGTTCAAAATTGCCACCATGCCACGCCGACACCGTGTAATTCAGCCACAAGATTTTAATAACTTTTCATCCTGGAGGGGTCTCGATGCCACACAGCGAATTTGGTGAAGATGGCACAAAAATCCTGGGAGGAGTTTGTTAAATTGCAATGCCTGCGCAAAACTTGCTCCATTGTACAATGTTAAGCTTTTTTGTTCAAAATGGCCGCGATGCCACGCCCACACCGTGTGACGCAGCCACAAGATTTTAATAACTTTTCATCCTTGAGGGGTCCAGATGCCACACAGCGAATTTGGTGAAAATTGGATAAATATCCTGGGAGGAGTTTGTTAAATTCCAATGCCTGCACACCACGTTTTCTAGTTGCTGCTGTTTAGCTTTTTTGTTCAAAATGGCCGCCATGCCACGCCCACACCGTGTGACGTATCCACGAGATTTTAATAACTTTTCATCCTGGAGGGGTCTAGATGCCACACAGCGAATTTGGTGAAGATCGGATAAAAATTCTGGGAGGAGTTCGTTAAATTCCAATGCCTGCGCACCATATGCTCTAGGGGGCGCTGTTGAGCTTTTTTTTTAATTTCAACAGCAGGAATTTTTTTGTCTCGGGCTATTGTACATGTGTGCCAAATTTCATGAGTTTACGTGAAACTAGCCGTATTAACTCCACTAAAGCCCAATTTTGTAGCTGGCGCTATTGAGTCATTTTGCCATTCATATGTGTAATTCCCCCAAAATATCAAATTTTTCACCAGTCCTGATGTGTGTGCTAAATTTGGTGAGTTTTTGAGCATGTTTAGGGGCTCAAATTGAGGTTCAAAGTGGCGTAAGAAAAAGAAACCGCCAAACCGCCAAACCGCTAAACCGCAAAACCGCCAAACCTCCAAACACTAGAGGAACAATAGGGTCCTACGCACTGTAGTGCTTCGGGCCCTAATAATAATTCATCAATTTTATATAGCGCTTTTTTTGGTCACTCAAAGACGCTTTACAGAATGGACAAACAAACAAATAAATAAATTTAAAAAAAAATAAAATAAAATTTAAAAAAAGGGGGTTAAGCAAATGCCAGTTCAAACAGATGGGTTTTGAGAAGGGTTTTGAAAGTTGAAAGTGAGTCGGAGTTCCTGATGGATGATGGGAGTGAGTTCCAAAGTTGGGGGGCAGCAGCTGCGAAGGCTCGGTCCCCCAAAGTCCTCATTAATCTCTAGAACTAACAATTGATATACAATTCAGGAATAAGGGTGCTCAAACGGCTTCACAGCGCCCCCTACAAATATTCAAATACTCATATAAAATGATTGCTTTATCCTACAGACATGAAATTTGGTACACACGTACAGTATGCCAACACCAACAGATTTGCACACTCCAAATTTCAAACAGCTCCACAGCGCCCCCTACAAATTTCAAAAATTCCTATAAAATCACCCCTTTGTCCTACAGACATGAGATTTGGTACATGTGCAGAGCAGGATGAGACAAATACTATTGCATGCTATAGACATCGTATCCAAAGCGGCCGTGGGGGGGGCGCGAGGGCCCGTCCGACGCTGCTTGCAGCTTTAATTAGGGCCCGAGCACTACAGTGCGTAGGACCCTATTGTTCCTGTAGTGTTTCTTTGGGGGGATGGGGGGATGGCGGTTTCTTTTTCTTACGCCACTTTGAACCTCAATTTGACCCCCTAAACATGCTCAAAAACTCCCCAAATTTGGCACACACATCAGGACTGGTGAAAAATTTGATATTTTGGGGGAATTACACAAATGAATGGCAAAATGACTCAATAGCGCCACCTTTAAAATTGTGCTTTAGTGAAGTTAATACGGCTAGTTTCACGTAAACTCATGAAATTTGGTACACATGTACAGTAGCCCGAGACAAAAAAATTCCTGCTGTTGAAATTATAAAAAAAGCTCAACAGCGCCCCCTACAGCATGTGGTGCGCAGGCATTGGAATTTAATGAACTCCTCCCAGGATTTTTATCCGATCTTCACCAAATTCGCTGTGTGGCATCTACACCCCTCCAGGATGAAAAGTTATTAAAATCTTGTGGCTGCGTCACACGGTGTGGGCGTGGCATGGCGGCCATTTTGAAAAAAAAAGCTCAACAGCGCCCCCTACAGCATGTGGTGCGCAGGCATTGGAATTTAATGAACTCCTCCCAGGATTTTTATCCGATCTTCACCAAATTTGCTGTGTGGCATCTAGACCCATCCAAGATGAAAAGTTATTAAAATCTTGTGGCTGCGTCACACGGTCTGGGCGTGGCATGGCGGCCATTTTGAACAGACAAGCTTAACATTGTACAATGGAACACGTTGTGCGCAGGCGTTGGAATTTAACGAACTCCTCCCAGGATTTTTGTCCCATCTTCACCAAATTGGCTGTGTGGCATCTAGACCCCTCCAGAATGAAAAGCTATTAAAATCTTGTGGATACGTCACACGGTGTGGACGTGGCATGGCGGCCATTTTGAACAGAAAATCTGAACGGTGCCCCCTAGAAATCGCTGTGCGCAGGCACTGGAATTTAACGAACTCCTCCCAGGATTTTTGTCCCATCTTCACCAAATTGGCTGTGTGGCATCTAGACCCCTCCAGAATGAAAAGTTATTAAAATCTTGTGGATACGTCACACGGTCTGGGCGTGGCATGGCGGCCATTTTGAACAAAAAAGCTCCATTGCGCCCCCTAGAAAACGTGGCACGTAGGCATTACAATTTAACGAACTCCTCCCAGGATTTTATCCGATTTTCACCATATTGGCTGTGTGGCATAAAAACCCCTCCAGGATGAAAAGTTATTAAAATCTTGTGGCTGCATCACACGGTGTGGGCGTGGCATGGCGGCCATTTTGAACAAAAAAGCTCACTGGCGCCCCATTGAACACGCGGTGCGCAGGCATTGGAATTTAACGAACTCCTCCCAGGATTTTTGTCCCATCTTCACCAAATTCGCTGTGTGGCATCTAGACCCCTCCAGTATAAAAAGTTATCAAAATCTAGTGGCTGCGTCACACGGTGTGGGCGTGGCATGGCGGCCATTTTGAACAAAATCGCCATGTGGAACGAAATGGTTTTTGGAGGCGAAGGGATCCATGTAAAATCACCAAATCCACACAAATCCTCATTAATCTAAAGACCTAATATTTAATATACAATTCAGGAATGGACATGGTCAAACGGCTCCACAGCGCCCCCTACAAATATTCAAATACTCATATAAAATCACTGCTTTATCCTACAACATGAAATTTGGCACATACATATAGTATCGCAAGACCAACAGATTTGCACAGTCGAAATTCCAATCGGCTCTACGGCACCCCCTAGACAAGGTCGTGTGGAGAGGAGTGCAGTGAGGAGCGAGGGCCCGTCCGACGCTGCTTGCAGCTTTAATTAGGGCCCGAAGCACTACAGTGCGTAGGACCCTATTGTTCCTGCTATGTTTCTTTGGCGGTTTGGCGGTTTCTTTTTCTTACGCCACTTTGAACCCCAATTTGACCCCCTAAACATGCTCAAAAACTCACCAAATTTGGCACACACATCAGGACCGGCGAAAAATTTGATATTTTGGGGGAATTACACATATGAATGGCAAAATGACTCAATAGCGCCACCTAGAAAATTGGGCTTTAGTTGAGTTAATACGGCTAGTTTCACGTAAACTCATGAAATTTGGTACACATGTAAAGTAGCCCGAGACAAAAAAATTCCTGCTGTTGAAATTTCAAAAAAAGCTCAACATCAAAATTCTGAATTCGGTGCACTTTGGGTTCTGTGGTTACTGAAAAATTTACCACAAAAAATTGTGTGTCTGAATTATGCATTTAATAGGGGACTGTTTTAACCTCTGAGAAAATACGTTTTCCCACCTTAGGCATGAAATCCCAAACATTATTAGGAATTTCTTTGTCACTTAGGTTGTTTTAAATTCAACCCCGTAACGGGACAATTTGATTCCTTTATGAGTGTAATTTTTAAACATATTCAAACTATTTCTTCCAGTGCCTTGATAATCACTTGTCCCTTGTGTAAAATAACTTATTGTAAGTATGTTTTATTTGATTCTAAATCATAATAATTTAAATGTCGTCAGATATGGCATCTTAATGTATAAGTGGCCTTCATAAATCATGAAAATATACTTTAACATAAACATTAGATTAGGCATTCATATATTTTCTACTTGTCCTCTAAACTTTGCATACAGTTCAACAAACATTTATATAATGTTTGTTATTATTATCAAAAAAATGCAAGACAATTTATCAAGTAACAGGGTTGAACACACTGTAACAGATGGATGCTTTGTTGCCTGCTGAATGACTAAGATGAAACCACACAATACATGGAAAGGGGATCATTAGTTTTACAGATTAGTAGTTACATAGCAATTACATACACACTAGGATGCAAGAACTGACCACCATGGCTGTGTGTGTGTGTGTGTGTGTGTGTGTGTGTGTGTGTGTGTGTGTGTGCGTGTGCGCGTGCGTGTGTGTGTGTGATTCAACCCCACAACAGTGTTTTTTTGTTATGGGGTTGAATGTTACAGGGTTGAAGATTTTTGCTAAAAGTAGCCATAAGTCCACATTAGCTAGGGTATGGAGCACTATATGGCATGAGGAAAATGAGAAATTAATTTATTTTTCCAAAACAATTGATTGCTTTTGCACAAACAATAGTAAATATAATTTATGCATGTAACAGTGCTGAAAGGTTGAGCTTGACGATGCCAATCTGACGATAAAAACAATGAAATATAGTTAAGAAAGTATGTTAACACTTATCTCTTTTTGCAGTGTGAGCGGGAAAAGACTTGAGTGATGTCGCTTCCTGTGTGCTGAGGAAGTTGGACTGAACTATTATTTTTAAAAAGGGCGCAACTGGTATCCTGTTACGGGGTTGAACAAAACTGGGGGACATTATTAAATAGTGTTATTTTATAAATAATTCATGTATTTTTTTCATATTTCTTATGTTTAGGTTAAAGTAGACAGAAAAATGATTACATTAGCAGGAAAAACTTGTGGTTACTGGCTATTTTTATTTGTTTTATGTTCAGTGAAAAAGTAACCTCTGTCAGTGGGGACATGCTTATTTAGCTGACCTCTACGCCTTAACAACACATAAAATTTTTTAAAACATAATTTTAAAAATTTGTTTGTGTGTTATAATGCAAAGACACATGGATATTTCCATTTCTTGTTGTACAATGCAGTTTATGATTTACTTTATATGAAAATCTTTGAGGTAAACCTGTGGGACACAAAGTGCATCGAATTCAGAAAATCACCCTCAACAGCGCCCCCTACAGCATGTGGTGCGCAGGCATTGGAATTTAACAAACTCCTCCCAGGATTTTTATCCGATCTTCACCAAATTCGCTGTGTGGCATCTACACCCCTCCAGGATGAAAAGTTATTAAAATCTCGTGGATACAACACACGGTGTGGGCGTGGCATGGCGGCCATTTTGAACAATAAAGCTCAACGGCGTCCGCTAGAACACGGTGTGTGCAGGCATTGGAATTTAACGAACTCCTCTCAGGATTTTTGTCCCATCTTCACAAAATTTGCTGTTTGGCATCTAATCTCCTCCAGGATGAAAAGTTATTAAAATCTTGTGGCTGCGTCACACGGTGTGGGCGTAGCATGGCGGCCATTTTGAACATAAAGGGTGAACGGCGTCCCATGGAAAACGTGGTGCGCAGGCATTGGAATTTAACGAACTCCTCTCAGGATTTTTGTCCCATCTTCACCAAATTCGCTGTGTGGTATCTAGACCCCTCCAGGATGAAAAGTTATTAAAATCTCGTGGCTGCGTCACACGGTGTGGGCGTGGCAGGGCGGCCATTTTGAACATAAAGGGTGAACGGCGTCCCATGGAACACGTGGTGCGCAGGCATTGGAATTTAACGAACTCCTCTCAGGATTTTTGTCCCATCTTCACCAAATTCGCTGTGTGGTATCTAAACCCCTCCAGGATGAAAAGTTATTAAAATCTCGTGGCTGCGTCACACGGTGTGGGCGTGGCAGGGCGGCCATTTTGAACAAACAAAATCGCCATGTGGAACGAAATGGGTTTTGGAGGTGAAGGGATCCATGTAAAATCACCAAATCCACACAAAACCTCATTAATCTCAAGACCTAATATTTAATATACAATTCAGAAATGGACGTGGTCAAACGGCTCCACAGCGCCCCCTACAAATATTCAAATACTTATATAAAATCATTGCTTTATCCTACAAACATGAAATTTGCTACATACATATAGTATCCCAAGACCAACAGATTTGCACAGTCGAAATTCTAATCGGCTCTACGGCGCCGCCTTGACAAGGTCGTGTGGAGAGGAGTATGATGAGGAGCGAGGGCCCGTCCAACGCTGCTTGCAGCTTTAATTAGGGCCCGAAGCACTACAGTGCGTAGGACCCTATTGTTCCTCTAGTGTTTCTTTGGCGGTTTGGCGGTTTGGCGGTTTGTTTGGCGGTTTCTTTTTCTTACGCCACTTTGAACCTCAATTTGACCCCCTAAACATGCTCAAAAACTCACCAAATTTTGCACACACGTCAGGAATGGTGAAAAATTTGATATTTTGGGGGAATTACACATATGAATAGCAAAATGACTCAATAGCGCCACCTAGAAAATTGGGCTTTAGTGGAGTTAATACGGCTAGTTTTACGTAAACTCAGGAAATTTGGGACACATGTACAGTAGCCCAAGACAAAAATATTCCTGCTTTTAAAATTTCAGAAAAGCTCAACGGCGCCCCCTAGAGCACGTGGTGTGCAGGCATTGGAATTTAACGAACTCCTCCCAGGATTTTTATCCGATCTTTACCAAATTTGCTGTGTGGCATCTAGACCCATCCAGGATGAAAATTTATTAAAATCTAGTGGATACGTCACACGGTGTGGGCGTGGCATGGCGGCCATTTTGAGCAAATTCGCCATGTGGAACGAAATGAGTTTTGGAGGTGAAGGGATCCATGTAAAATCACCAAATCCACAAAAATGCTCATTAATCTCAAAACCTAACGTTCAATTTACAATTCTGGAGTGGACGTGTTCAAACGGCTCCACAGCGCCCCCTACAAATATTCAAATACTCATATAAAATCACTGATTTATCCTACAAACATGAAATTTGGTACATACATATAGTACCCCAGGACAAACAGATTTGCACAGTCGAAATTCCAATCGGCTCTGCGGCGCCCCTTAGACAAGGTCGGGTGGAGAGCAGTGCGGTGAGAAGCGAGGGCCCGTCAGACGCTGCTTGCAGCTTTAATTAGGGCCCGAGCCCGAAAAAGGGCAAAGGGCAGCGATCAGTGTGAAACACTGAACGCTGCCTTTGCCTTGCAGGGCAAAGGCCCTATTGTTCCTGCTCAGTTTCTTTCTTTCTTTCTTTATTTTTCTTACGCCAAATTGAAACCCAATTTGACCCCCTAAACATGCTCAAAAAACTCACCAAATTTTGCACACACATCAGGACTGGCGAAAAATTTGATATTTTGGGGGAATTACACATATGAATGGCAAAATGACTCAATAGCGCCACCTTGACAATTGGACTTTAGTGGAGTTAATATGGCTAGTTTCACGTACAGCTATAAAATTTGGTACACAGGTACAGTAGCCCAAGACAAAAACATTCCTGCTTTTGAAATTTTGAAAAAGCTCCACGGCGCCCCCCAGAAAACGTGGTGCGCAGGCATTGGAATTTAGCCAACTCCTCCTAGGATTTTTTTCCGGTCTTCACCAAATTCACTGTGTGTCATCTGGACCCCTTCAGGATCAAAAGTTATTAAAATTTTGTGGCTATGTCACACGTTGTGGGCGTGGCATGGCAGCCATTTTCACCAATTTTGCCACATGGAATGAAATGAGTTTTGGAGGTGAAGGGATCCACCTAATATCACCAAATCCACACAAATCCTCATAAATCTCAAAAACTAATGTTTGATATACAATTCAGGAAGTGGCATGTTCAAACGGCTCCACAGTGCCCCCTACAAATATTCAAATACTCATAAAAAACCACTGCTTTGACCTACAAACATGAAATTTGGTAAACATGTATAGTCTATCCAGACAAACAGATCTGTACACTTGAAATTTCAATTGGCTTCACAGCGCCCCCTAGACAATGTGGTGCAGAGACATTGGAATTTAACGAACTCCTCCCAGGATTTTCATCCCATCTCCACCAAATTGGCTGTGTGGCATCTAGACCCCTTCACGATGAAAAGTTATTAAAATCTTGTGCCTCCGTCACACGGTGTGGGCGTGACAGGGCGGCCATTTTGAGCGTGTGGACATGAAGTGTGAAATGCTCATTACTTGACTGTGCATGGCTGAATATGAATGAAACTTGATATGCATGATGACAGGCTATCCCTCAACACTGTGGCGCACTCAGACAGCTCCACAGCGCCCCCTACAAAATTTTAAAATTTCATATAAAATCACTGGTTTGTCGTACAGACATGAAATTTGGTACATGTGCAGAGCAGGATGAGACGAACACGAGTGCGTGCTTTAGACATTCCGATCGTTTCCACAGCGGCGTTGCGGGGGTGGGAGCGAGGGCCCGTCCGACGCTGCTTGCAGCTTTAATTAGGGCCCGAGCACTACAGTGCGTAGGACCCTATTGTTCCTGTAGTGTTTCTTTGGCGGTTTGGCGGTTTAGCGGTTTGGCGGTTTCTTTGGCAGTTTCTTTTTCTTACGCCACTTTGAACCTCAATTTGACCCCCTAAACATGCTCAAAAACTCACCAAATTTGGCACACACATCAGGACTGGTGACAAATTTGATATTTTGGGGGAATTACACATATGAATGGAAAAATGACTCAATAGCGCCACCTAGAAAATGGGCTTTAGTGGAGTTAATACGGCTAGTTTTACGTAAACTCATGAAATTTGGTACACAGGTACAGTAGCCCAAGACAAAAACATTCCTGCTTTTAAAATTTCAAAAAACCTCAACGGAGCCCCCTAGAGCACGTGGTGTGCAGGCATTGGAACTTTACGAACTCCTCCCAGGATTTTTATCCGATTTTCACCAAATTCGCTGTGTGGCATTTAGACCCATCCAGGATGAAAAGTTATTAAAATCTCGTGGCTGCGTCACACGGTGTGGGCGTGGCATGGCGGCCATTTTGAGCAAATTCGCCATGTGGAACGAAATGAGTTTTGGAGGTGAAGGGATCCATGTAAAATCACCAAATCCACAAAAATGCTCATTAATCTCAAAACCTAACCTTCAATATACAATTCAGGAGTGGACGTGTTCAAACGGCTCCACAGCGCCCCCTACAAATATTCTAATAATCATATAAAATCACTGCTTTATCCGACAAACATGAAATTTGGTACATACATATAGTATCCCAAGAACAATAGATTTGCACAGTCCAAATTCTAATCGGCTCTACGGCGCCCCCTAGACAAGGTCGTGTGGAGAGCAGTGCGGTGAGGAGCGAGGGCCCGTCCGACGCTGCTTGCAGCTTTAATTAGGGCCCGAAGCACTACAGTGCGTAGGACCCTATTGTTCCTCTAGTGTTTGGCGGTTTGGCGGTTTGGCGGTTCGACGGTTTGGCGGTTTCTTTTTCTTACGCCACTTTGAACTTCAATTTGACCCCCTAAACATGCTCAAAAACTCACCAAATTTGGCACACAGATCAAGACTGGTGAAAAATTTGATATTTTGGGGGAATTACACATATGAATGGCAAAATGACTCAATAGCGCCACCTAGAAAATTTGGCTTGAGTGGAGTTAATACGGCTAGTTTCACGTAAACTCATGAAATTTGGTACACAGGTACAGTAGCCCGAGACAAAAACATTCCTGCTTTTAAAATTTCAAAAAAGGCATCGCGGCCATTTTGAACAAAAAAGCTTAACATTGTACAATGGAACACATTGTGCGCAGACATTGGAATTTAACGAACTCCTCCCAGGATTCTTTTCCGATCTTCACCAAATTCGCTGTGTGGCATCTGCACCCCTCAAAGATGACAAGTTATTAAAATCTCGTGGATACGTCACATGATGTGGGCGTGGCATGGCGGCCATTTTGAACAAAAAATCTCAATGGCACCCCCTAGAAAATGCTGTGCGCAGGCATTGGAATTTAACGAACTCCTCCCAGGATTTTTGTTCGATCTTCACCAAATTCGATGTGTGGCATCTAGACCCCTCCAGGATGAAAAGTTATTAAATTCTCGTGGATACGTCACATGGTGTGGGCGTGGCATGGCGGCCATTTTGAACAAAATCGCCATGTGGAACGAAATGGGTTTTGGAGGTGAAGGGATCCATGTAAAATCACCAAATCCACACAAATCCTCATTAATCTCAAGACCTAATATTAAATATACAATTCAGGAATGGACGTGGTCAAACAGCTCCACAGCGCCCCCTAGAAATATTCAAATAGTCATATAAAATCACTGCTTTATCCTACAAACATAAAATTTGGTCCATACATATAGTATCCCAAGACCAACAGATTTGCACAGTCGAAATTCTAATCGGCTCTACGGCGCCCCCTAGACAAGGTCGTGTGGAGAGGAGTGCGGTGAGGAGCGAGGGCCCGTCTGACGCTGCTTGCAGCTTTAATTAGGGCCCGAAGCACTACAGTGCGTAGGACCCTATTGTTCCTCTAGTGTTTGGCGGTTTGTTTGGCGGTTTGGCGGTTTCTTTTTCTTACGCCACTTTGAACCTCAATTTGACCCCCTAAACATGCTCAAAAACTCACCAAATTTGGCACACACATCAGGACTGGTGAAAAATTTGATATTTTGGGGGAATTACACATATGAATGGCAAAATGACTCAATAGCGCCACCTTGAAAATTGGCCTTTAGTGGAGTTAATACGGCTAGTTTCACGTAAACTCATGAAATTTGGTACACATGTACAGTAGCCCGAGACAAAAACATTCCTGCTTTTAAAATTTCAAAAAAGGCTCAACAGCGCCCCCTAGAGCACGTAGTATGCAGGCATTGGAATTTAACGAACTCCTCCTAGGATTTTTGTCCGATTTTCACCAAATTCGCTGTGTGGCATCTGGACCCCTCCAGGGTGAAAAGTTATTAAAATCTTGTGGCTGCGTCACACGGTGTGGGCGTGGCATGGCGGCCATTTTGAACAAAATCGCCATGTGGAACGAAATGGGTTTTGGAGGTGAAGTGATACATGTAAAATCACCAAATCCACACAAAACCTCATTAATCTCAAGACCTAATATTTAATATACAATTCAGAAATGGGCGTGGTCAAACAGCTCCACAGCGCCCCCTACAAATATTCAAATACTCATATAAAATCATTGCTTTATCCTACAAACATGAAATTTGGTACACACATATAGTATCCCAAGACCAACAGATTTGCACAGTCAAAATTCTAATCGGCTCTATGGCGCCCCCTAGACAAGGTTGTGTGGAGAGGAGCATGATCAGGAGCGAGGGCCCGTTCGACGCTGCTTGCAGCTTTAATTAGGGCCCGAAGCACTATAGTGCGTAGGACCCTATTGTTCCTCTAGTGTTTGGCGGTTTGGCGGTTTGTTTGGCGGTTTGTTTGGCGGTTTGTTTGGCGGTTTGGCGGTTTGGCGGTTTGGCGGTTTCTTTTTCTTACGCCACTTTGAACCTCAATTTGACCCCCTAAACATGCTCAAAAACTCACCAAATTTGGCACACACATCAGGACTGGTGAAAAATTTGATATTTTGGGGGAATTACACATATGAATGGCAAAATGACTCAATAGCGCCACCTAGAAAATTGGCCTTTAGTGGAGTTAATACGGCTAGTTTCACGTAAACTCATGAAATTTGGTACACAGGTACAGTAGCCCGAGACAAAAACATTCCTGCCTTTAAAATTTCAAAAAAGGCTCAACAGCGCCCCCTAGAGCACGTAGTGTGCAGGCAATGGAATTTAACGAACTCCTCCTAGGATTTTTGTCCGATTTTCACCAAATTCGCTGTGTGGCATCTAGACCCATCCAGGATGAAAAGTTATTAAAATCTTGTGGCTGCGACACACGATGTGGGCGTGGCATGGCGGCCATTTTGAACAAAAAAGCTAAACAGCGCCAACTAGAACACGTGGTGCACAGGCATTGGAATTTAACAAACTCCTCCCAGGATTTTTATCCAATTTTCACCAAATTCGCTGTGTGGCATCTACACCCCTCCAGGATGAAAAGTTATTAAAATCTCGTGGATACGTCACACGGTGTGGGCGTGGCATGGCGGCCATTTTGAACAAAAAAGCGTAACCTCGCCCACTTCAACACGTGGTGCGCAGGCATTGGAATTTAACGAACTCCTCCCAGGATTTTTGTTCGATCTTCACCAAATTCGCTGTGTGGCATCTAAACCCCTCCAGGATGAAAAGTTATTAAAATCTTGTGGCTGCATCACACGGTGTGGGCGTGGCATGGTGGCCATTTTGAACAAAAAAGCTTTACATTGTACAATGGAACACGTTGTGCGCAGGCATTGGAATTTAACGAACTCCTCCCAGGATTTTTGTCCGATCTTCACCAAATTCGCTGTGTGGCATCTGCACCCCTCAAGGATGACAAATTATTAAAATCTCGTGGATACGTCACATGGTGTGGGCGTGGCATGGCGGCCATTTTGAACAAAAAATCTCAATGGCACCCCCTAGAAAATGCTGTGCGCAGGCATTGGAATTTAACAAACTCCTCCCAGGATTTTTGTTCGATCTTCACCAAATTTGCTGTGTGGCATCTAGACCCCTCCAGGATGAAAAGTTATTAAATTCTCGTGGATACGTCACATGGTGTGGGCGTGGCATGGCGGCCATTTTGAACAAAATCGCCATGTGGAACGAAATGGGTTTTGGAGGTGAAGGGATCCATGTAAAATCACCAAATCCACACAAATCCTCATTAATCTCAAGACCTAATATTTAATATACAACTCAGGAATGGACGTGGTCAAACGGCTCCACAGCGCCCCCTAGAAATATTCAAATAGTCATATAAAATCACTGCTTTATCCTACAAACAAAAAATTTGGTACATACATATAGTATCCCAAGACCAACAGATTTGCACAGTCGAAATTCTAATCGGCTCTACGGCGCCCCCTAGACAAGGTCGTGTGGAGAGGAGTGCGGTGAGGAGCGAGGGCCCGTCCGACGCTGCTTGCAGCTTTAATTAGGGCCCGAAGCACTACAGTGCGTAGGACCCTATTTTTCTTCTAGTGTTTCTTTGGCGGTTTGGCGGTTTGTTTGGCGGTTTCTTTATTTTTCTTACGCCACTTTGAACCTCAATTTGACCCCCTAAACATGCTCAAAAACTCACCAAATTTGGCAGACACATCAGGACTGGTGAAAAATTTGATATTTTTGGGGAATTACACATATGAATAGCAAAATGACTCAATAGCGCCACCTAGAAAATTGTGCTTTAGTGGAGTTAATACGGCTAGTTTCACGTAAACTCATGAAATTTGGTACACAGGTACAGTAGCCCAAGACAAAAAAATTCCTGCTGTTGAAATTTCAAAAAAAACTCAACAGCGCCCCCTACAGCATGTGGTGCGCAGGCATTGGAATTTAACGAACTCCTCCCAGGATTTTTATCCGATCTTCACCAAATTCGCTGTGTGGCATCTAGACCCCTCCAGGATGAAAAGTTATTAAAATCTTGTGGCTGCTTCACACGGTGTGGGCGTGGCATAGCGGCCATTTTGAACAAAAAAGCTAAACAGCGCCAACTACAACACGTAGTGTGCAGGCATTGGAATTTAACAAACTCCTCCCAGGATTTTTATCCGATCTTCACCAAATTTGCTGTGTGGCATCTAGACCCCTCCAGGATGAAAAGTTATTAAAATCTTGTGGCTGCGTCACACGGTGTGGGCGTGGCATGGCGGCCATTTTGAACAAAAAAGCTCAACAGCGCCAACTAGAACACGTGGTGCGCAGGCATTGGAATTTAACGAACTCCTCCCAGGATTTTTGTCCGATCTTCACCAAATTCACTGTGTGGCATCTACACCCCTCCAGGATGAAAAGTTATTAAAATCTCGTGGCTGCGTCACACGGTGTGGGCGTGGCATGGCGGCCATTTTGAACAAAAAGCTTAAGATTGTACAATGGAACACGTGCGCAGGCATTGGAAATTAACGAACTTCTCCCAGGATTTTTGTCCGATCTTCACCAAATTCACTGTGTGGCATCTAAACCCCTCCAGGATGAAAAGTTATTAAAATCTAGTAGCTACGTCACACGGTGTGGGCGTGGCATGGCGGCCATTTTGAACAAAATCGCCATGTGGAACGAAATTGGTTTTGGAGGTGAAGTGATACATGTAAAATCACCAAATCCACACAAAACCTCATTAATCTCAAGACCTAATATTTAATATACAATTCACAAATGGGCGTGGTCAAACGGCTCCACAGCGCCCCCTACAAATATTCAAATACTCATATAAAATCATTGCTTTATCCTACAAACATGAAATTTGGTACACACATATAGTATCCCAAGACCAACAGATTTGCACAGGCAAAATTCTAATCGGCTCTACGGCGCCGCCTAGACAAGGTTGTGTGGAGAGGAGCATGATCAGGAGCGAGGGCCCGTTTGACGCTGCTTGCAGCTTTAATTAGGGCCCGAAGCACTACAGTGCGTAGGACCCTATTGTTCCTCTAGTGTTTGGCGGTTTGGCGGTTTGTTTGGCGGTTTGTTTGGCGGTTTGTTTGGCGGTTTGGCGGTTTGGCGGTTTCTTTTTCTTACGCCACTTTGAACCTCAATTTGACCCCCTAAACATGCTCAAAAACTCACCAAATTTGGCACACACATCAGGACTGGTGAAAAATTTGATATTTTGGGGGAATTACACATATGAATGGCAAAATGACTCAATAGCGCCACCTAGAAAATTGGCCTTTAGTGGAGTTAATACGGCTAGTTTCACGTAAACTCATGAAATTTGGTACACAGGTACAGTAGCCCGAGACAAAAACATTCCTGCTTTTAAAATTTCAAAAAAGGCTCAACAGCGCCCCCTAGAGCACGTAGTGTGCAGGCAATGGAATTTAACGAACTCCTCCTAGGATTTTTGTCCGATTTTCACCAAATTCGCTGTGTGGCATCTAGACCCATCCAGGATGAAAAATTATTAAAATCTTGTGGCTGCGACACACGATGTGGGCGTGGCATGGCGGCCATTTTGAACAAAAAAGCTAAACAGCGCCAACTAGAACACGTGGTGCACAGGCATTGGAATTTAACAAACTCCTCCCAGGATTTTTATCCAATTTTCACCAAATTCGCTGTGTGGCATCTACACCCCTCCAGGATGAAAAGTTATTAAAATCTCGTGGATACGTCACACGGTGTGGGCGTGGCATGGCGGCCATTTTGAACAAAAAAGCGTAACCTCGCCCACTTCAACACGTGGTGCGCAGGCATTGGAATTTAACGAACTCCTCCCAGGATTTTTGTTCGATCTTCACCAAATTCGCTGTGTGGCATCTAAACCCCTCCAGGATGAAAAGTTATTAAAATCTTGTGGCTGCATCACACGGTGTGGGCGTGGCATGGCGGCCATTTTGAACAAAAAAGCTTAACATTGTACAATGGAACACGTTGTGCGCAGGCATTGGAATTTAACGAACTCCTCCCAGGATTTTTTTCCGATCTTCACCAAATTCACTGTGTGGCATCTGGAGCCCTCCAGGATTAAAAGTTATTAAATTCTCGTGGATACGTCACATGGTGTGGGCGTGGCATGGCGGCCATTTTGAACAAAATCGCCATGTGGAACGAAATGGGTTTTGGAGGTGAAGGGATCCATGTAAAATCACCAAATCCACACAAATCCTCATTAATCTCAAGACCTAATATTTAATATACAATTCAGGAATGGACGTGGTCAAACGGCTCCACAGCGCCCCCTAGAAATATTCAAATAGTCATATAAAATCACTGCTTTATCCTACAAACAAAAAATTTGGTACATACATATAGTATCCCAAGACCAACAGATTTGCACAGTCGAAATTCTAATTGGCTCTACGGCGCCCCCTAGACAAGGTCGTGTGGAGAGGAGTGCGGTGAGGAGCGAGGGCCCGTCCGACGCTGCTTGCAGCTTTAATTAGGGCCCGAAGCACTACAGTGCGTAGGACCCTATTGTTCTTTCTTTTTCTTACGCCAAATTGAACCCTAATTTGACCCCCTAAACATGCTCAAAAACTCCCCAAATTTGGCACACGCATCAGGACTGGTGAAAAATTTGATATTTTGGGGGAATTACACATATGAATGGCAAAATGACTCAATAGCGCCACCTTGAAAATTGGGCTTTAATGGAGTTAATACGGCTAGTTTCACGTAAACTCATGAAATTTGGGACACATGTACAGTAGCCCAAGACAAATATATTCCTGCTTTTAAAATTTCAAAAAAGCTCAACGGCGCCCCCTAGAGAACGTGGTGCGCAGGCATTGGAATTTAACGAACTCCTCCCAGGATTTTTATCCTATCTTCACCAAATTCGCTGTGTGGCATCTAGACCCATCCATAATGAAAAGTTATTAAAATTTCGTGGCTGCGTCACACGGTGTAGGCGTGGCATGGCGGCCATTTTGAGCAAATTCGCCATGTGGAACGAAATGAGTTTTGGAGGTGAACGGATCCATGTAAGATCACCAAATCCACAAAAATTCTCATTAATCTCAAAACCTAACGTTCAATATACAATTCAGGAATGGACGTGTTCAAACGGCTCCACAGCGCCCCCTACAAATATTCAAATACTCATATAAAATCACTGCTTTATCCTACAAACATGAAATTTGGTGCATACATATAGTATCCCAAGACCAATAGATTTGCACGGTCAAAATTCCAATCGGCTCTACAGCGCCCCCTAGACAAGGTCATGTGGAGAGCAGTGCGGTGAGGAGCGAGGGCCCGTCCGACGCTGCTTGCAGCTTTAATTAAAATCTTGTGGCTGCATCACACGGTGTGGGCGTGACAGGACGGCCATTTTGAGTCTGTGGCCATGAAGTGTTAAATGCTCATAACTTGACTGCACATGGTCGAATATGAATAAAACTTGATATGCTTGATGACAGGCTATCCCTCAACACTGTGGCGCACTCAAACAGCTCCATAGCGCCCGCTACGAAATTTTAGAATTTCATATAAAATCACTGGTTCGTCGTACAGACGTGAAATTTGGTTCATGTGCAGAGCCGGATGGGACAAACACAGTTGCGTGCTTCAGACATTCCGATCGTCTCCACAGCAACGGTGCGGGGGAGCGAGGGCCCGTCCGACGCTGCTTGCAGCTTTAATATTTCTTACGCCAAATTGAACCCCAATTTGACCCCCTAAACATGCTCAAAAACTCACCAAATTTGGCACACACATCAGGACTGGCGAAAAATTTGATATTTTGGGGGAATTACACATATGAATGGCAAAATGACTCAATAGCGCCACCTGGAAAATTGGGTTTTAGTGGAGTTAATACGGCTAGTTTCACGTAAACTCATGAAATTTGGTACACATGTACAGTAGCCCAAGACAAAAACATTGCTGCTTTTAAAATTTCAAAAAAGGCTCAACGGCGCCCCCTAGAGAACGTGGTGTGCAGGCATTACAATTTAACGAATTCCTCCCAGGATTTTTGGCCGATCTTCACCAAATTCGGTGTGTGGCATCTAGACCCCTCCAGGATGAAAAGCTATTAAAATCTTGTGGCTGTGTCACACGGTGTGGGCGTGGCATGGCGGCCATTTTGAACAAAAAAGCTCAACGTCGCCCCAAGAAAACGCTGTGCGCAGGCATTGGAATTTATCGAACTCCTCCCAGGATTTTTGTTCCATCTTCACCAAATTGGCTGTGTAGCATCTAGACCCCTCCAGGATCAAAATTTATTAAAATCTAGTGGCTGGGTCACACGGTGTGGGCGTGGCATGGCGGCCATTTTGAACCAAAAAGCTTCGTGGCGCCCCCAGAACACATGGTGGGCAGGCATTGGAATTTAACGAACTCCTCCCAGGATTTTTGTCCCATCGTCACTAAATTCGCTGTGTGGCATTTAGACCCCTCCAGGATAAAAAGTTATTAAAATCTCGTCGCTGAGTCACACGGTGTGGGCGTGGCATGGCGGCCATTTTGAACAAAGTCGCCAAAAGGGCGAAATGGGTTTTGGAGGTGAAGGGATCCATGTAAAATCACCAAATCCACACAAATCCTCATTAATCTCAAGACCTAACATTTAGTATACAATTCAGGAATGGGCGTGGTCAAACGGCTCCACAGCGCCCCCTACAAATATTCAAATACTCATTTTAAATCACTACTTTATCCTACAAACATGAAATTTGATACACATGTATAGTGTATCGACAGAAACATATCTATACACTTGAAATTCCAATCAGCTCACATCTGCGGTGCGGGGGGAGCGAGGGCCCGTCCGACGCTGCTTGCAGCTTTATTTGGGGCCCAAGCACTACAGTGCATAGGACCCTTTTGTTCCTGTAGTGTTTCTTTGGCGGTTGGGATGGCGGTTTATTAGGGCCCGAGCACTACAGTGCGTAGGACCCTATTGTTCCTGTAGTGTTTCTTTGGCGGTTTGGCGGTTTTGCGGTTTGGCGGTTTCTTCGGCGGTTTCTTTTTCTTACGCCACTTTGAACCTCAATTTGACCCCCTAAACATGCTCGAAAACTCAGCAAATTTTGCACACACATCAGGACTGGTGAACAATTTGATATTTTGGGGGAATTACACATATGAATGGAAAAATGACTCAATAGCGCCACCTAGAAAATGGGCTTTAGTGGAGTTAATACGGCTAGTTTTACGTATACTCATGAAATTTGGTACACAGGTACAGTAGCCCAAGACAAAAGCATTCCTGCTTTTAAAATTTCAAAAAACTCAACGGCGCCCCCTAGAGCACGTGGTGTGCAGGCACTGGAATTTAACGAATTCCTCCCAGGATTTTTATCCGATTTTCACCAAATTCACTGTGTGGCATCTAGACCCATCCAGGATGAAAAGTTATTAAAATCTCGTGGCTGCGTCACACGGTGTGGGCGTGGCATGGCGGCCATTTTGAGCAAATTTGCCATGTGGAACGAAATGAGTTTTGGAGGTGAAGGGATCCATGTAAAATCACCAAATCCACACAAATGCTCATTAATCTCAAAACTTATCGTTCAATATGCAATTCAGGAGTGGACGTGGTCAAACGGCTCCACAGCGCCCCCTACAAATATTCAAATACTCATATAAAATCACTGCTTTATCCTACAGACATGAAATTTGGTGCATACATATACTATCCCAAGACCAATAGATTTGCACGGTCAAAATTCCAATCGGCTCTACGGCGCCCCCTAGACAAGGTCATGTGGAGAGCAGTGTTGTGAGGAGTGAGGGCCCGTCCAACGCTGCTTGCAGCTTTAATTAGGGCCCGAAGCACTACAGTGCGTAGGACCCTATTGTTCCTCTAGTGTTTGGCGGTTTGGCGGTTTCTTTTTCTTACGCCACTTTGAACCTCAATTTGACCCCTTAAACATGCTCAAAAACTCACCAAATTTGGCACACACATCAAGACTGCTGAAAATTTTGATATTTTGGGGGAATTACACATATGAATGGCAAAATGACTCAATAGCGCCACCTAGAAAATTGGGCTTTAGTGGAGTTAATACGGCTAGTTTCACGTAAACTCATGAAATTTGGTACACAGGTACAGTAGCCCGAGACAAAAACATTCCTGCTTTTAAAATTTCAAAAAAGGCTCAACAGCGCCCCCTAGAGCACGTAGTGTGCAGGCATTGGAATTTATCGAACTCCTCCCAGGATTTTTATCCGATCTTCACCAAATTCGCTGTGTGGCATCTAGACCCATCCAGGATGAAAAGTTATTAAAATCTTGTGGCTGCGTCACACGGTGTGGGCGTGGCATGGCGGCCATTTTGAACAAAAAAGCTAAACAGCGCCAACTAGAACACGTGGTGCGCAGGCATTGGAATTTAACAAACTCCTCCCAGGATTTTTATCCAATTTTGACCAAATTCGCTGGGTGGCATCTACACCCCTCCAGAATGAAAAGTTATTAAAATCTCGTGGATACGTCACACGGTGTGGGCGTGGCATGGCGGCCATTTTGAACAAAAAAGCTTAACCTCGCCCACTTCAACACGTGGTGCGCAGGCATTGGAATTTAACAAACTCCTCCCAGGATTTTTGGCCGATCTTCACCAAATTCGCTCTGTGGCATCTACACCCCTCCAGGATGAAAAGTTATTAAATTCTTGTGGCTGCGTCACACGGTGTGGGCGTGGCATGGCGGCCATTTTGAACAAAAAAGCTGAACATTGTACAATGGAACACATTGTGCGCAGGCATTGGAATTTAACGAACTCCTCCCAGGATTTTTGTCCGACCTTCACCAAATTCGCTGTGTGGCATCTGCACCCCTCAAGGATGACAAGTTATTAAAATCTCGTGGATACGTCACAAGGTGTGGGCGTGGCATGGCGGCCATTTTGAACAAAAAAGCTTAACCTCGCCCACTTCAACACGTGGTGCGCAGGCATTGGAATTTAACGAACTCCTCCCAGGATTTTTTTTCGATCTTCACCAAATTCGCTGTGTGGCATCTACACCCCTCCAGGATGAAAAGTTATTAAAATCTTGTGGCTGTGTCACACGGTGTGGGCGTGGCATGGCGGCCATTTTGAACAAAAAAGCTTGACCTCGCCCACTTCAACACGTGGTACGCAGGCATTGTAATTTAACAAACTCCTCCCAGGATTTTTGGCCGATCTTCACCAAATTCCCTGTGTGGCATCTACACCCCTCCAGGATGAAAAGTTATTAAAATCTTGTGGCTGCATCACACGGTGTGGTCGTGGCATGGCGGCCATTTTGAACAAAAAAGCTTAACATTGTGCAATGGAACACGTTGTGCGCAGGCATTGGAATTTAACGAACTCCTCCCAGGATTTTTGTCCGATCTTCACCAAATTCACTGTGTGGAATTTAGACCCCTCCAGGATGACAAGTTCTGAAATTCTCGTGGATACGTCACATGGTGTGGGCGTGGCATGGCGGCCATTTTGAACAAAATCGCCATGTGGAACGAAATGGGTTTTGGAGGTGAAGGGATCCATGTAAAATCACCAAATCCACACAAATCCTCATTAATCTCAAGACCTAATATGTAATATACAATTCAGGAATGGACGTGGTCAAACGGCTCCACAGCGCCCCCTACAAATATTCAAATACTCATATAAAATCACTGCTTTATCCTACAAACATAAAATTTGGTACATACATATAGTATCCCAAGACCAACAGATTTGCACAGTCGAAATTCTAATCGGCTCTACGGCGCCCCCTAGACAAAGTCGTGTGGAGAGAAGTGCGGTGAGGAGCGAGGGCCCGTCTGACGCTGCTTGCAGCTTTAATTAGGGCCCGAAGCACTACAGTGCGTAGGACCCTATTGTTCCTCTAGTGTTTGGCGGTTTGGCGGTTTGGCGGTTTCTTTTTCTTACGCCACTTTGAACCTCAATTTGACCCCCTAAACATGCTCAAAAACTCACCAAATTTGGCACACACATCAAGACTGATGAAAAATTTGATATTTTGGGGGAATTACACATATGAATGGCAAAATGACTCAATAGCGCCACCTAGAAAATTGGCCTTTAGTGGAGTTAATACGGCTAGTTTCACGTAAACTCATGAAATTTGGTACACAGGTACAGTAGCCCGAGACAAAAACATTCCTGCTTTTAAAATTTCAAAAAAGGCTCAACAGCGCCCCCTAGAGCACGTAGTGTGCAGGCATTGGAATTTATCGAACTCCTCCCAGGATTTTTGTCCGATTTTCACAAAATTCTCTGTGTAGCATCTAGACCCATCCAGGATGAAAAGTTATTAAAATGTCGTGGCTGCGACACACGGTGTGGGCGTGGCATGGCGGCCATTTTGAACAAAAAAGCTAAACAGCGCCAACTAGAACACGTGGTGCGCAGGCATTGGAATTTAACAAACTCCTCAAAGGATTCTTATCCAATTTTCACCAAATTCGCTGTGTGGCATCTACACCCCTCCAGGATGAAAAGTTATTAAAATCTCGTGGAAACGTCACACGGTGTGGGCGTGGCATGGCGGCCATTTTGAACAAAAAAGCTTAACCTCGCCCACTTCAACACGTGGTGCGCAGGCATTGCAATTTAACGAACTCCTCCCAGGATTTTTGGCCGATCTTCACCAAATTCGCTCTGTGGCATCTACACCCCTCCAGGATGAAAAGTTATTAAAATCTTGTGGCTGCGTCACACGGTGTGGGCGTGGCATGGCGGCCATTTTGAACAAAGAAGCTAAACATTGTACAATGGAACACGTTGTGCGCAGGCATTGGAATTTAACGAACTCCTCCAAGGATTTTTATCCGATCTTCACCAAATTCGCTGTGTGGCATCTGCTCCCCTCAAGGATGACAAGTTATTAAAATCTCGTGGATACGTCACATGGTGTGGGCGTGGCATGGCGGCCATTTTGAACAAAAAATCTCAATGGCACCCCCTAGAAAATGCTGTGCGCAGGCATTGGAATTTAACGAACTCCTCCCAGGATTTTTGTTCGATCTTCACCAAATTCACTGTGTGGCATCTAGACCCCTCCAGGATGAAAAGTTATTAAAATCTTGTGGCTGTGTCACACGGTGTGGGCGTGGCATGGCGGCCATTTTGAACAAAAAAGCTTAACCTCGCCCACTTCAATACGTGGTGCGCAGGCATTGGAATTTAACAAACTCCTCCCAGGATCTTTGGCCGATCTTCACCAAATTCCCTGTGTGGCATCTACACCCCTCCAGGATGAAAAGTTATTAAAATCTTGTGGCTGCATCACACGGTGTGGGCGTGGCATGGCGGCCATTTTGAACAAAAAAGCTTAACATTGTACAATGGAACACGTTGTGCGCAGGCATTGGAATTTAATTAAAATTAAAAATTAAAATTATTGCTTTATCCTACAAACATGAAATTTGCTACATACATATAGTATCCCAAGACCAACAGATTTGCACAGTCGAAATTCTAATCGGCTCTACGGCGCCCCCTAGACAAGGTCGTGTGGAGAGGAGTATGATGAGGAGCGAGGGCCCGTCCGACGCTGCTTGCAGCTTTAATTTTGAGTTGTGTTCAATCATTGACACCAGGTGTGTTCATTATGTTCAAGTTTTGCAGACTCATTTTGAACATTTTGAGGACATGAGCTTCAATGTGCAGTGAAAAGGTCAGAATAGCAAAAGCTATCTCTAACTTTATTTACATGGCAATTTCAGTACGGTCATGCTTTTATTTTGATAACGTCCTGTCAAGTGGAAGTAAGGTAACGGAAATGGGCTTGACTAACGTTACGAAGGCGCACAGAAAAGTTGAAAGGTGCACGGCAAAACTGAGAAAAGGACCACGGAAAAGTCAGTAAAGGTTTTAGCTTCAGTCAATGGGAGAACAAGGTTTGTCAATATCACAGAAAATATACTGATTAACTGGAAATGTTTATTGCTAAGATGTATTACGGATTTGCTAATGTAAAGTCACCAATGTAGGAGCTATGTTACGGTTAAAAGATGAACGAATAGTAATCATTGTTTATTGTTCTCACCATAGGTCTTACGTTGGTTAATGACAAAGACGGCTCAATAAAGTCATTTTCCATCAATTTTTGGCCTTCATTGAATTGACTGGATGCTACATGCAGAATGTGTTTAGTGATTGAGAATTTGAGCAGAGGTTTTTGCAATATGTGTTTTAGCAAGACAAAATGTGTCCAGAGTTATGAGAGAAGGGGGGTTGAGTTTTGTGAATTGTGTCTTAAAATGTGAAATGTGTTTATAGTTTGGGCAAATTGGAGCTAGTTTTATTATATGTGTTTAGGTAACTGGTCATTTCAGTTAGAGAGTTGTTTTTGTGTTTTAGCAATAGTGAAAAACTGTAGCAATCCAACTTTACAGTGTTTTTATGATTGCATAAACACTAAAAACAAAAGAATTACACAATTCTCAAAACCTAACACTCAATGAGCAACACATTGGACCAGATTTGCACCACTATGAACACAATTCCAGCCTCACACTTTTTGCAAAATGATACACACGGTGATTTGCAAAGCACTAAATACACTTGTATACATTAGACACAGAAATATATTATGATAATTCCCCTGCAATTCCAAAACACTGACTGACAAATCACCACACCCATGAACCAGTTGCTTAAACACAGCCATCAGGTGTGCAGATACATGATTGCTTAATTGTAGACACACCAATCAGGTTTGAGCACTATAAAAAATGCAGCAGGTGAGTTCACCTGTTTTCAACCAAAATGGAAGAATTCAGAGGAAGAAGAGTGAGATGGAGAGGGGGGAATACGTGGAGGATGAGCAGGAGGTATAGACGTCAAGGAAGAGGAAGACCTGAAGCAGGAGGAGAACGTCCTCAAAGAAGAAGAGGGCCAAATTTGTCAAATGAAATTAGTGCAACACCAGTTAATCATGTTGTGAACCATGGATTGACGCTGTAGCGTACAACAGAGCAGAACCTTCCAAGCTATCAAACAGATAATCCAGAGACGGTTTCTCAGAGCTGTAAATTGGGTAAGAAACCATTTCAGGAGACAGCCAACCCAAATCCCCCCTTTTTGGAGACGACAGGATGTCTCCCTTCTGCACCAGAATCTGATAAAGGTCATAAAAGTGCCAAAAGGTGACGAAAACCATATACCTCGGGAGAAGACAAGACGACATTTCTCCTAACACAAGGAACTCTTTGATGATTCGAACTAAACACTTCTAAATATTAAAATCAAAGAATTCAACATCTCTGGAGTGATGATCCCAACATCTGGACTCTGTGATACCAGGTTGATAAGGACCAGCATGGAAGGAGAACACATTGAATCTGAAGTGTTTATTATTGAGATGCAAACACAAGAAACCGACACCCCCTCCTCTCTGTCACGGATCACAGCCATAAAGACAGAGAGACCTTTTATCCTCAGCATATATACTTTTAAGTTGAACTTTTCTTATAATTGAATGTATATGCTTGTAGTCACATTAATAGTTTACTTTCATGTAGCCTAAAAGTCTACTATTTGTAAGCTTATTCTCATGTTATATCTTTTATTATTATTATCTCAGGAACCATGTGAGATAAACATATCATGTTTGGTGTCGTTTTAATCACACATTTAGTGAGATTTCAGATCTGTGATCATCATAAACATTTAACAATCAAATTTGCATGTTTAAGAAATAATATTAAAGTATGCTTTAAAGGTATTTGGCCTCTGATCTCTCCTGGACAGTGAGACTCAAGACCTCCCCCTGGGATGGACACAGCCACGATTGGTCAGATGCTGATTTGAATTTGACTCCAAAACTTTCTATATAAAAGGAAAGTCACTGGAATGCAATAAGGGTTTTTTCTTTCATTCAAGGGTTTTTTTTCTTTCTTTTCATTTCATTCAAGGGCTTTTTACTCCTTTTAAGGGTTAGGCTTTTCTTTAAGGACTTTTATCGGGCTAAGTTTTTTTGGGTTTGTGTTTTTGTTTCTTAAAGGCTTGAGATTTATTTTTTCTATGATTAACTTGAAGTTAAACCTCTTCAGTTAATTTTGATAATGCAACAGCACGGACATTTTCTTTTTACTATGAGCTTCGACTCTTAGTGTTTGTACTACATTTTTACAACATGACTACACCAAAGTGCCACCTTATCTCTGCGTTCCTGATCCAACGCATCCAGCAGACCATCACAGCTGGACATCCTGCGGCCGTCTTCTCTCTCCATCAAAGGGCTACGCAAGTATCGTTTTCTTTCTGCTAAACGGGTGAATTTATAAATTACGATTGGCTTCCAATTCCAAAGTGATTCTAAATTCATCATCTTTCTATCAGCTGCTTCCAGTGACGATCACAGTTAATTAGCTTATCCACATTCATTCATTCATTCATTCATTCACTGTCCGTTGTTACGTCATTGTTGTTTATTGTTTGTTTGTAGTGTTAGTTAATAAATGTTTGTGTATAATTATCATCGGTTCTGCCGTGTATTTCTTTGTTTGGGAACTGGAGGTCAATGAAATCAGAATTTACGATTTTCAGCTAAAAGACTGATCAACTTCATTCAATTAAAGTCTCTTTGAGACTTAATCTAGAATGATAATTTTCTCAGTAATCTGAGATGGTGCCCCTTCATTAACGAGTGCAAATTTTCATTAAAAAGTGTAGTTACGCTACATTATATTGGTGCATAAGTACGCTACATGTTTGGCGCCTACGTGCGAGGCGATATCAAACCACCGTTAACGTAACAAAGAAATACCTACATCAACCTACACACTCCATCTATTAAAGGATCAACTCCCTGCAAGCAAAAGTTTATAAAAAAAACATACGTGTCTGTTGTAGCCTGTGTGTTGTTGTTGTGGAGCGTAATCAAACTGCTGCTGCTGTTATAACGCCTAGACATTATAATTAGGGCCCGAGCACTACACTGCGTAGGACCCTATTGTTCCTGTAGTGTTTGGCGGTTTGTTTGGTGGTTTGGCGGTTTCTTTTTCTTACGCCACTTTGAACCTCAATTTGACCCCCTAAACATGCTCAAAAACTCACCAAATTTGGCACACACATCAGGACTGGTGAAAAATTTGATATTTTGGGGGAATTACACATATGAATGGCAAAATGACTCAATAGCGCCACCTAGAAAATTGGGCTTTAGTGGAGTTAATACGGCTCGTTTCACGTACAGCTATGAAATTTGGTACACAGGTACAGTAGCCTGAGACAAAAACATTCCAATCTCAAGAACTAACGTTTCATATACAATTCAGGAATGGACGTGGTCAAACGGCTCCACAGCGCCCCCTACAAATATTGAAATAGTCATATAAAATCACTCCTTTATCCTATAAACACGAAAATTGGTACATACATATAGTATCCCAAGACCAACAGATTTCCACTGTCGAAATTCCAATCGGCTCTACGGCGCCCCTTAAACAACGTCGTGTGGAGAGGAGTGCAGTGAGGAGCGAGGGCCCGTCCGACGCTGCTTGCAGCTTTATTCCCTGTTGTAACCTAAAGAACAGAAACAGCCCATAAATTAACGTGCACAAAGTAACCCTGAATTTAAATCCTGTACTGATGAGACTCTCAGCTACATGGTCAAAGTTAAAAGACAGACTCCATGTCTTCAGTCTAATAAGTCCTGATCAGCTGAACCAGTGTGAATGTTACTACGAAGCTCGAGTCATTCCAGCTGTGTTCACCTATAGTTCCTGTGTCATTAGATTAGCCACCTAATGCTCAAGTGTTGTACCTGCTCACCGGAGCACGTTTAATGATAATCAACACAGATCTGTGTTAAGTTTGAAATCAGGTTACTTTTATTTGGAGCTTTATGCTGTCTGATCCGCCGCGATCAAGAGAGACAGATGTGTGCATGTGGCAGATCCAGATGTTATCTGACTGCTGTGACTTTGTTGATGACAGTTGCTGCGAGTTTCCACAACCGTTGCTTTAAATGTTTTGAACAGATGATCGACTTTGCTGTGATGTTCCAGAAAGTTTGATTTTAAGCTGAACCCTAATTAATAAAGTACAATTGCAGCGAGTTTCCAGAATTGTTACCAAGCTGTGAACATATAGTGAACTTTGCTGCGCTATGCCAGAAAGCTTCATACTATATGATACTAAAGAATTTAACTGCACCAGAGCTGCAGTAGCCTCATAAACTAAGCCCTGATGATAATTGTTCTTTGCATGTGTAGGACTTAATCCACACATGTTGTTGTCTCATCAAAGAGAGAAGCCCTCAAGGTTTTTTTTGATGAGCAAAGAAACAGTTAAAGTTACAGACGTGACCACCTCTGTGTTTTAAGTGAGACTGACCTACACTAGTCTCAGCTGTAAGGGTCTATCAGGGGGCGGAGCCAAAGCCTGACATACTGACATCAAACACACACAGACCCTCACAGAGCTTCACCCTCTGCAGTTAGCAAGCAGAGAACTGTGTGATACCAATGCTATTAGCATTTATAGCATCTAACTCTAGAGACAGCAATCTCAAACTGACCCCACCTGTTCTCTTTAATTCTAAGTGTGTCACGCCCTCCACCTCTGCTGCCTGAGTGGCAGTCTCCTTTTCCCTCTTCCCTTTTTTCCCCTCTCTCTCTTCCAGGTGGGCGTGAGCAAGGTGTGGGCAGCGAGGAGCACGGCAGGTGCAGCCACTCTCAATCAGCGGAGGAGGCACACGTGTGATTGGATTATCAGCTCACCCTCTTCCTGTTAAAACCACGCTCCACATACTCCTCGGTGCCAGACCGTCGCATAGCTTCAGTCAGTTGCCAGCCTCTGCTCTTGTTTCGTCTGTGCCGCACCATTGCTTTTGCTAATGCTATTTCCTCTCCGCTTCCAGTTGGTTCCCCGTCTGCCTTCCATGTGTGCCTCCTCCGGTTCAGCTCAACCACTGCCTCCACTCCGCCTGTAAACCCAGCCACCCGCCAGGATTCCAGTCGTGGACAGCCACCCCCACTCCCGGACCTCAGCTCACCACCACCCAGCCTGCCTGCCTGCCTGCCTGCCCTTGCTCCCACCTGCTCCGCTCACCTGCTCCATCGTGCCCCCCTCTCCGGTCAGGTTCAGTTGTCTAGCATTAGCATTAGCCTGTCGGCTCTATTGTTCCAGTGTCTTGTTTGCTATCAGCTCGTAGGTTTTCGTAGCTCGCTTTTAGTTCTTTTTCAGCTCGCCCTTTTTGCAGCTCGCTTTTGGTTGTTACTTTTAGTTTGTTTTCAGCATTCGCTCGCTTTTAGTTTTGCATTTGTTTGTTTATTCCATTTCCTGCTTAGCAGCGATTTTCTGTTCTCCATTTATTGTAAATAAACTCTTTTATTTGTATATCTGTGTGCCGTGTTTCCTTGCCTGCGCCTGAGTCTCTGCACCGTTGGTAGCAGTACGGTCTGGCCTGGCCAACATGAGCTCAGCAGGCAACGAGACCGGCACTAGTCCCCAAAGTGTGTATTTGTTGTGTTCCAAAGTGATCGTCCTGTTAAGCAGTTGGTATATTGTGGTGGTATGGGACTGAGTTGATGTGAACTGTTTTACAGTTAAAGCGATTTTCTCCTTTACCCCCTTTTTACTCTCACTTTCAGGCTTCCTCACACAAAAACGGATCTCAAAACAATCACACTTAAAGACACTATAAAAATAGTTGTCAACACAATTGTTTCTTAGTGTAACCACAAAGTTACATAAATTAACAATAAATAAACAACTAAAATTAATACAGAAACCTAAAGTAATACTTACTATAAGTAGGTTTACAATTATTGGCTGTTGAAGTACATGGTGTCAGTCCTTCACCAAGTTCAGTCAAACAATTTTTGTTAAAATTGCTAACACTTATTTGCACGACTCACAAAATGTCAGTGCCACCTACCATGATGAATAACCAAAACACTCCCCCTTCCCCATGGGAGGACATGAATACCTGGCTGAATGTCATGACAGGCAACGTCTTGCCAGGCTATGAAGAGAAACAACAAACCAGGAATCCAGAGGAGTTCAATCTGAATTATGACTCCATCATTCCCCATCTCATGATCCAGATGAAGCGGAGTAAAACAGATGCACTTCTGTACGAGATGGAAACCCGAAGACGACTGGATGAGCACCTGAAAGAGGAAAACGTTTCCAGAGGAGAAATGGAGCAACTAAGAGCCATGTTGGAACTGCAAGCTTCAATCAATCAATTGACAAAGCCTGCAAACCCAGCCACAGATGGCATGTCACAGAGACTTGAACAAGTTGAGACCCAGATGAAAAAAGAGCTCCAGGACAAGAAGAGCCTCATCGAAGCTCTACATGAGGCAGTTAAATACATAACTGACCTTAAGCAAGAACGGCAAGCCGACAAGGACGGGTTGAACATGGTGAAGAAGGAATTGAGGCTCACCAAAGGCCGACTCCTGAACCTTCAGCAACAACGCCAAGCTGACAAGGAGGAGTTGAACATGGTGAAGAAGGAACTGAAGCTCACCCAAGACCGACTCCTGAACCTTCAGCAACAACGCCAAGTTGACAAGGAGGAGTTAAACATGGTGAAGAATGAAGTGAAGCAAGTCCATGACATGAGACTGCACTGCCGGGCAGAGTCACCTCCCCCAAGCCAATGTGTGTTGCCGATCCAAAGCCAGATGACTGGTGCTGACACAGAAACTCACCAGTGCAATGTGCTGCAAGGCCGACACTCAGACGGCATCGATATCAACCTGAGAAGAAGCAACTCAAACAATGGAGCAACTGAAAGGAAAGTCTACAGCTCCTCATCACAAGTAAGCATGTCATACAAACAACTTGATAGAATGGCCCGAAACATCGATACTTTCAAACCAAATCATTCAGGGGACTATGACATCCACGCTTATCTACGAGATATTGACTTCCACCTTAAAATGCTGGACCAAGCAACCAGCCTTGATGCTCTCCGCCTAATCAGAATAACCTCCAGTCCTGAGGTCCGCAGCTTCCTTGACCGCCAGCCAGACAAGGTCAAGGCCAACTACGAGCTGCTATGTGAAGAACTGATAAAAGAATTCTCTGATCCAGAATCAGAGCACGGTTTGATGACTGCACTGAATATCAGGCAGGGCAGGATAGAAAATCCTCAAGCCTACTACAGCCGTCTTCGTAAATCCTACTTTGGGCCCAGAAATGAACCAGAGTTTCTGCAGAACCTCCATCCATCCTTGAGCCACTACCTGGGTGTGACAGTCTGCCCTAGAACCATGACCAGCCGGCAACTACGTGACCTGGCTTTAAGGGGTCACAATCAACACAAGAAGATGTCTAAAAAGCAAGCTGAGACAACAGTCTTATGCAGCACAAGACAAGACTCTGACTCATCCTCTGATGATGCAAGCTCATGCATCCAAATTCCTACACAACCTCGCAGGTATAATGAAGGATGGAGAAGACTAACCCATCGTTATGACCATGGTCTTAGAAACCATGAGCCATCAAGTTTTCAGCGAGACCCGTGGAAAGACCGAGAGTACTCTGAAAGACTGAAGACCAAACATCAACGAAACACCAACAGGGACTTCAAGGGTAGTCAACCCTCAAAAACTCCCCGAAGGTCAAGACAAAAACAGCCACAATGCCACCGTGACCAAAGGTGGAACTATGAACCAGCTTTCAAGAGGAATGATCAAATGGATCATTTGATCCGGGAGATTCTTCAGCTGCGAAAAGAATTACTTGAAAAAGAATCCACCAAGCAGATTCATGAAGTCCCGAAGAAACCACAATTAGGGAAAACAGGAAAAGGGCACACACCTCCATAATTATTAACCAGGAGTGCTGCAAAAACCTGCTGAAGACAACTGAAAGAACTATTATTCATTGACACAAGTTAGATTATCCTTAACACATCTCCACAGAAGAAAACCAAGTGGGGGACAAAATCTGAAATTTGAGTCATAGCATCAAATAATGAAGCACCAAACTTGCCTGATTAGACAGGTGGTGGCAGTGGGTGTGCCCCTGCCCTGTTTTTTGTTTTAGTTTGTTATTTTCTGGAGGATAACCGGGGTGGCTCACGCGTGCCCGGGGAACACTGAAGATAAACAGGTGAAGATAGACAGACATCTCACTAGTTATGACAGGTATCAGGCAAGTTCTGGTTCATTTGTTTTGCTATTTTGAGGAAAGACATCATATACTCAAACTGAATTCAAACCCCAGAATTTAAGATTAACAAATGTATATGTATAATAAAATACATCAAAGAGGAAAGTAATCAACTACTTAGATAAAAAAAAAAAAAAAAAAAAATTAAAGATTTAAACTATATTCTGATCTCTTAACCTTACTAAGTGGGGGTCTAACTAATCGATGATAATCAATCATCTTCGTGATTTTAAATGCTCACTCTGCATTATGTGACAAGACCTATACTGTCTCATATCTACTCTGATCCCAATTTTTCGATTTTGGTTATACCACCCGTGTTAGCGGATTGAAAATGTTATTCTTAGTCTGTGGGCATCTATGTTCTGCATTAATTTCTCCAGTGTTTGTTGACAGCCTCCGCCGAGGACGATCGTCGTCATCAAACAAAGTGGGGGACTGTAGCGTACCAAGGAGCAGAACATTCCAAGCTATCAAACAGATAATCCAGAGACGGTTTCTCAGAGCTGTAAATTGGGTAAGAAACCATTTCAGGAGACAGCCAACCCAAATCCCCCCTTTTTGGAGATGACAGGATGTCTCCCTTCTGCACCAGAATCTGATAAAGGTCATAAAAGTGCCAAAAGGTGACGAAAACCATATACCTCGGGAGAAGACAAGACGACATTCCTCCTAACACAAGGAACTCTTTGATGATTTGAACTAAACACTTCTAAATATTAAAATCAAAGAATTCAACATCTCTGGAGTGATGATCCCAACATCTGGACTCTGTGATACCAGGTTGATCAGGACCAGCATGGAAGGAGAACACATTGAATCTGAAGTGTTTATTATTGAGATGCAAACACAAGAAACCGACACCCCCCCTCCTCTCTGTCACGGATCACAGCCATAAAGACAGAGAGACCTTTTATCCTCAGCATATATACTTTTAAGTTGAACTTTTCTTATAATTGAATGTATATGCTTGTAGTCACATTAATAGTTTACTTTCATGTAGCCTAAATGTCTACTATTTGTAAGCTTATTCTCGTGTTATATCTTTTATTATTATTATCTCAGGAACCATGTGAGATAAACATATCATGTTTGGTGTCGTTTTAATCACACATTTAGTGAGATTTCAGATCTGTGATCATCATAAACATTTAACAATCAAATTTGCATGTTTAAGAAATAATCTTAAGGTATGATCTAAAGGTATTTGGCCTCTGATCTCTCTTGGACAGTGAAGCTCACCTCCCCCTGGGATGGACACAGCCCAGATTGGTCAGATGCTGATTTGAATTTGACTCCAACACTTTCTATATAAAAGGAAAGTCACTGGAATACAACTTGGGCTTTTTCTTTCATTCAAGGGTTTTTTTTCTTTCTTTTCATTTCATTCAAGGGCTTTTTACTCCTTTTAAGGGTTAGGCTTTTTCTTTAAGGACTTTTATCGGGCTAAGTTTTTTTGGGTTTGTGTTTTTGTTTCTTAAAGGCTTGAGATTTATTTTTTCTATTATTTAACTTGAAGTTAAACCTCTTCAGTTAATTTGATAATGCAACAGCACGGACATTTTCTTTTTACTATGAGCTTCGACTCTTAGTGTTTGTACTACATTTTTACAACATGACTACACCAAAGTGCCACGTTATCTCTGCGTTCCTGATCCAACGCATCCAGCAGACCATCACAGCTGGACATCCTGCGGCCGTCTTCTCTCTCCATCAAAGGGCTACGCAAGTATCGTTTTCTTTCTGCTAAACGGGTGAATTTATAAATTATGATTGGCTTCCAATTCCAAAATGATTCTAAATTCATCATCTTTCTATCAGCTGCTTCCAGTGACGATCACAGTTAATTAGCTTATCCACATTCATTCATTCATTCATTCATTCACTGTCCGTTGTTACGTCATTGTTGTTTATTGTTTGTTTGTAGTGTTAGTTAATAAATGTTTGTGTATAATTATCATCGGTTCTGCCGTGTATTTCTTTGTTTGGGAACTGGAGGTCAATGAAATCAGAATTTACGATTTTCAGCTAAGAGACTGATCAACTTCATTCAATTAAAGTCTCTTTGAGGCTTAATCTAGAATGATAATTTTCTCAGTAATCTGAGATGGTGCCCCTTCATTAACGAGTGCAAATTTTCATTAAAAAGTGTAGTTACGCTACATTATATTGGTGCATACGTACGCTACAACGCTGAGGTAGGCTAGACTAAGAGTTCAGCCAAATCTTAGCAGATTTACAGTGGCATCTGTCATAAGGACATTTCAACAAGAAAACAGGTTTAAAAAAATCTGCCAACAGTTACAGTAATCAGCTGCTTACTGTACTGTATGCACCATATCAGCACTTTTGATCCCCCTTCCTGTCATTTTACAATAGCTTACATGTATTTTTGACTGTAAAGGATTGAGGGCCAAGAACTGTGTACGTCACTTACAGTAGTCTAATCACTGAGAGGTAGAACTGTTAAGTGTTCTAAGTTAAACACAGTGGTGTGCAACTGGTTCAGACAGAATTCAGCCTTATGAAATGTGTGTGTTTCATATGTTAACTTTATATGTTTTTTATAAACATGTATATAGTTTTAACAAGAGTGCTTCACACTGGACAGAATCTGAGGTGTTCTGTATATTGTGTGTGTGGTTGTGCTAATTGTAAGTGTCTTGACAATCCGGGCCCGGTTTTCAAAATCATGCTTAAGCAATCGTTAAAAAACTGTAACAAAATTACTCTCACTGACTTACAAAAAATATCTTTATCTTTAGTTTTCTTCTTCACCCTTCTTTAAAACAATGAAAACTAGGACATTTTCATCACTTTGTAAAAAAGAACCAGGACAATCAGGACGTGAAAACAGGACATGTCCTGAGAAAACAGGACGATCACCCTAGTCTTGGTGTGATATTTGTTTGAAGTGAGTGTGTCCTAGAATGAGTACGATAAAGGTACACATAAAATTCTTCTGAGTTTTTGGAATGCCACTGCCTTTCCAGTTTTCATGAAGTCTGCTTTACAATGCCTATCAATAATACAACACTAAAATGGAGATGGACTTAAATCTTAAAACATGATTTAGGATTTAAGTCCACAACCCCCCCCCACCCCCACCCCACCTAAAGAGCCCAAACAAATTCCATAAGAGCAACATACACATTAACACCAGATGAGCCACTAGAGGGAAGCAGTAGACCACAAAACAGTGGCAGTTTGATCCCTGACCCCTCCGCATGCCAAAGTGTCCCAAGAGTGCCTTTCACTTAGTGTGTAAGAGCGTGTATGTCAATGGCTAAATTAGAATATTGTAAAGTGCTGTGAGTACCGCCAAGGTAGCCCTACCGTTTGCTCGATTTGCATCAACAACACATATACCTCAGGACCACATACTGCATGTGCAAAGAAAATGTGGTAAAAAAATGGAGGTTGTATGGATAAGTTTTGATGTATTTTCAATTCAGTTTTATTTATATAACAATTCACAACATACAGGTGCAGCTCAAAATAAATTGACTATTGTAAATAATAATAATAATTTAAAATTAATTTAAAATGTAAACGTTATATATTCTGTTTATTTCATGCAAAGAGAAATATTTCAATGCTTTATTTGTTATACTATACTATATACAGCTGACCTCAAAGTTGTCCAGAAGATGATCACTTACACCCTTCACAAGGAGACACAGAAGGTCATTGCTGAAAAGGCAGCTGTTTGTAGTGTTCTGTATCAAAGCATATTAATGGAAAGCTGACTAGAAGGGAAAGGTTTGGTAGGAAAAGATGCACAAACAACAGAAATAATCGCAGCCTTGAGAGGATTGTTTTAAAAAAATGATTCAAGAAGTTGTGGGAGCTTCACAAGGACTTGTCAGTGCATTAAAAGCCACTAAGCACGGACGTCATCAGGACAGGATCTTTAACTGTTCAATTCAATTCAATTCAGTTTTATTTATAAAGCGCATATTTACAACACAAGTCGTCACAAAGCGCTAAACATTGTAAGAAAAAAAACAGGAAACAGAAAACCCAACAATCCAAAGTTGCTTTTCGATTCCCTATGAGCAAGCAGTCAGCGACGGTGGGAAGGAACCAAAAACCCCCCATGATAGGGAAGGGGGAAAAAAAACTTCCGACAGAACCAGGCTCAGGGAGGGCGGCCATCTGCCTCGACTGGTTGGGTTGGGAGTGGGGAACTGTTGCATTCCTAATATTACTCCTGAACCAGAGACAATGTCAGCAGCATCTTACCTGAGCTAATGAGGAAAAGAACTGCACTGTTGTTCAGTGATCTAAATTCCCCTTTCCAGATAAAAGTAAATTTGCTTATTTTTGCCATTTTTAAAACTGGAAATCAAGGTCCAACAGTCTGAAAGAAGAGTGCAGAGGACAGGTTCTAAAGGGTTTGAAGTGCAGTGGAAGTGAAAGTTTCCACAGTCTATGATGATTTTTGGTGCCATGTCATCTGCTGGTGTTGGTCCACTGTGTTTTATCAAGTCCACAGAAACCTACTAGGAGATTTTAGACTTCACACTTCATGCTTCCATCTGCTAACAAGCTTTCTGAAGATGCTGATTTCCTTTTCCAACAGGACGTAGCACCTGCACACAGTTCCAAAACTATTACCAAATGGTTTGCTGACCATGATTTTATTGTGCTTGATTGACTAACCAACTCACCTGACCTGAACCTCATAGAACCCACATGGGATATTATGAAGAAAAAGATGAGAGTCACTCGACCCAGAAATACAGACAAGCTGAAGGCTGTTATTGCCTTGTTGCAGTGCTGAGAAGAAACCTAAAAAAATTGTGTTGTTGTTTTCCTCTATTGCAGATAAATAATACACTATTCGAATAGCGTATTATTTATCTGCAGTAGAGGAAAACAACAATACATTTTTTTAGGTTTCCACTATTATTTATCTGCAATAGTAGAAACCTAAAAATTGTGTTGTTGTTTTCCTCTATTACAGATAAGTAATACGCAATTTGAATTTATGTAAGCCCTTTTTATATTTTATTAGAATATCTTCCCAGGTTAAGTAAAATTTGTCTGAATTTGTGGACAGCCACTGCCTTTACAGTCTTTGCAAAATCCACTTCAGGATGTGTATTGTGAACTGCACTATGGAGCTATTCTTCTGTGATTTATTGCCTTCTTTTATAGAGGGGTAACAGAGTTGATTGCTCCCAAAGAGACTGCAGTCCTATCAACAAGATCGTATTGGCATATACCAGTATTATAATAGAATAATTTCCTTAAATTTAGTAACCGTGTTATCAGGTAAAGACCTGCTGTAATGGAATATACTGCCAAGTTTGTTGTAGTCCATCATAGTAAATTCAGTTCCTATTAAAAATGGTTAAATTGGTTAAAATAGTTAGATGTTCAATGTTTATGCCACATGTCAAAACAAGATTGAGGGTGCGATTAAAAGAGTGGGTTGGTTTATTCACATTGTGAGAAAAACCAACTGAGTCTAACAATGGACTAATTGCAGAGTTGAGGCTGTCATTCTCATTGTCTACATAGATATAAAAGTCACCCGCTATGATGACTTTATCTGTACTGAGCACCAAATCAGCTGAAAAGTGAGTATAAGCTTAGTCAAGATGTATGTCAGAGGATTGTTCTCTGACCAGATTGATCTATGACCACTGAGCCAGGGCTTAACTTATTACAGACCACCGACTTAACAGCCAATAACCAGTCTGTGGACAGGATATTTGGCTTGGCTGCGACTGAGGAATTAGTAGCAAATGCAATGTGTCTTGCTCTCTCCTCAACAGCAGGCAACAGGCAGGACCACACTGAGGAGTGCATTTTTTGGATATTAAAATGTTTTTTCACAGGCAGGAGTCTAATCCTGAGGAGTCAGCTGTCAAAATGCACCAGCTCTCTATTAACTAAAAGAGCAGTTAGCACTCCAGTGGGCTTGTGTGGACTTACCATCACATTGTCCAACTGAGTCTGACTGATATCCTGTCTAGTATGTCGAGACATCCTGAGACATACAGGGAGAAGGGAATCAGTCACACTGCTCTGACTGTATGCTGACAATCCCACTGTGTGTTGGGACTGAGTTGCTGTCTTCCTTACATTTCTCGTGTGATTATCCAAACATGCCTGAACACCAATTGCAGTCTATCTCTCAGATGCCTTTAGCTGGAATGACATGGCAAGACTGAGATCAGGTGATTAATGAACATCATGACCGGTTAAGTACTTGGGCCCTCCACAGACCTACCACGCCTCTAAAGACATTCATCAGCAGCATTAATAGACTTGTTAAGGTTAATCCAGTAGTCCATAGCACCCTTACTTAGTGTGAGGAATAGTGCCATGGAAATCTTTTCTCTATTAACCAAAAGAGCAGTTAGCAGTAAATCTTTTTCAGAGACTGAAAACATATCTTCAGAATAAAATGAGACACACTAGGCTGGTTTTAAATAATATCTATCAGATAAACTCCAGTTTCTTCATGTCACTGCATATAACTGCAAAGTCAGATTAATTATTATTTAGTAAATCTCCAAGCACATCTTTAAGAAATAGAAATAAAACTGAAGTTACTTTATTTGTTCCTAAATACCACAGAAACACAATATCTAACATTTTAATCACTCTGGATGTAATTCTATTGGCCTACAGCACTACTGTGAGAAACACTGGGGCTGCTGGGCAAGGTATGTCACCTTGAACTCACACATAAAACCATTCTGTAGGATAGTTGGTTTTTATCTGCACAATATGTCAAAATGCCTCAGAGTAATGCTAAGAAAAAACTAGTGTGTGCATTTGTTTTTTAAGGCACTGTTTATTTTTTGTATGGCCTTTTCAGCTCATGGTGACCTGATTTTTGGTGATTATTGGTTGACTTTTGACCATTCTGACCAAATTGTCTCTCAGCAGCACATGACAGTTTGTGTTTTCTTCCTGATCGTGGCAGTGACACAACTGTACCGTGCACTTCATATTTATAAGCAATGGTTTGCACAGATGATTTTGGGATCTGTAACTGCTTAGAAATGACTCCAAGTGACTTTATTTAATTGGTCAAGTCAGTGATTTGCTCTTTTAGATCTTTGCTGAGGTACTCAGATATTCTCACTGTAGTATGTGGCAGAGCCTAATAAGCATATCAAATGTCTTTTTGTTTTTTAACAACAAAGACACATGTGTTTTAATAATTCCACCAAAGAAAATTCAAAACTTTAGAAGTCACTGGAAACTTAAGACTGCCATGATATACATAGTCTTTACAAGTGTATGGAAAGTTTTCATCCAAACTGTAAATGATCAGTGGCCTACACCCAAATCCTAGAACCAGTGAGTCAGACTAATGTGGAAGTGACTTAAACCTGCGTTCTCTCTCACAGCCAGCAGGGTGACTCTTGTGTTTGCATCAGAAGTCTGATTGTATGGAAGTCTATGAGGAAACAAGCCTACTGCTCCTCGTTTTGTTACCTCAGTGAATATTTTCCTAACAAATCTATGGTCTCAATTTCAAGGTTTAAGTTTTATTTCACTAGTAAAGATCACACCATCAGTTTGAAGCTTGACTGTTTATTGGATGAAAATTCAGTCCCTCCAGGATTTTGCTGGCGTTTTTTCAAGATTGTTGCAGCCTAAAATCCCTGAATTCACAGCAGCTATTCTAAAAAATTACAATGTAAGTTGCAATGTTTTAAGTGTATTTGTTGCGATGAAATTGCGGGAGACAGTGAAAATTGCTAAAAAGTTGCATTTTTTTCTTTGTTTTGTATAATTCATTAAAAATTTTAAATTTTAATTTCACATTCTGGTACACATGTATTCATAGACACATGCTCACAGCTTGACACGTCAATTAATTAATCTAACTTACCTTCATTCTTTCAATGCTCGCGACAGATCTGGATGCAACAGCTTCCATCACGGTGATTTGCCTGCTCTGTGTTTCACTTGTTTCACCCATTCTCCTAATTTGTTTCACAGTAGAAAAGCCTTTGTCAATCGATGATTTTCGTTTGTGTTCCACCTCAATATTGCATGCGGTGCAAAACAGTTTACCTCTTCTTTCGTGAAGAAGATCTGAAACATTGTTTTGCATGGTCTTTAGCATTGATTTTTGTTGGTAAGTGAGAGACATTTACTATGGCACATACCTGCATCGTCAAACCATAAACAAGGAAGTGAATTCAGTGACATACGTGTATTACGTTTGCGCTGGGGACTGCTATGATTGGTGGAACTCATGGGAGGCTGGCCAAAATTGCGGAAAAGTCGTGGAGATTGGACAAAATTGCAAGGCAGTGCAGAATTCACAGAGATTGGTTGAATTTACATTAATTGTTGCGATCGCAACATCACGAATTCCTGGAGGGACTGAAAATTAGTGTTATGTTGTTAATGACTGAGCTTAGCTGATGTGATGTGGGGACAAGCTTAGTCAGGAATCAGTAGCGGCTCTTAGCGCCGCATTATGTAATAACTTTGCATTATATAATAATGTAATAAATTTTCACCTCATTATGTAATAACGCTGCATTTTGTAATAATCTGATGTATTTTGTAATAAAATTCTTGAATGCAATGTGTAATAAACTTTGCCGCATTTTGTAATAAGTTGTTACATATTGCGTCACTTATTACAAAATGCGGGTGTTGCACTTTTTTGTAAAGAAAATGTAATAATTTGGTGCATTATGTTATAAACCACCAAAAAGGATGTCTTAATCAGAAAAAAACATTATACCATTGGAAAAACATGACTTTAAGCTTGCCAGCATGAATCATAAATAGGAATTAATTTTAAAAACAAGTAGGATGTTTCATTGGTCAAATCTGAATTAAATATAACTGTATTCATTATAATAGAGAATGTGTCTGAAAGCTCATAAAGACAAAAACTGCACTTAATGAGTGTTACTAACACAAACATTAGCGGTGCACTGAAAAGCAAATAATATTTGTATAACATAAACGTATAATATTATTATACTCGATAGAAAGCAGACAAAAGACCAAAATAAATATTGAACAGAAAAACTTAATGCACGAATTGCATGGTGTTGTTTTTTTTTCAAAAAAGTTATGATTAAAATATAAATATTTGATGTAATATGTAATAAACAATGTTTGTCCTTTATCTGTGGTCATAATTACAGTTGTGGTCAAAAGTTTACATACACTGGTAAAGAACATAATCTCTTGAGTTTCCAGTCATTTCTACAACTCTGATTTTTCTCTGATATAGTGATTGGAACAGATACTTCTTTGTCACAATAAACATTCATGAAGTTTGGTTCTTTTATGACTTTATTTTGGCTTAACAGAAAAAGTGACCAAATCTGCTGGCTTCTGGTTGAATCTTTGACCACTCCTCTTGACAGAATTGATGCAGTTCAGTTAAATTTGTTGGCTTTCTGACATGGACTTATTTCTTCAGCATTGTCCACATGTTCTCAATGGGGTTTAAATCAGGACTTTGGGAAGGCCATTCTAAAACCTTAATTCTAGCCTGACTTAGCCATTCCATTACCACTTTAATGTGTGTTTGGGGTCATTGTCCTGTTGGAACACCCAACTGCGCCCAAGACCCAACCTTCAGGCTGATGATTTTAGATTATCTTGAAGAATTTGAAGGTAATCCTCCTTCTTCATTATCCCATTTACTCTCTGTAAAGCACCAGTTCCATTGGCAGCAAAGCAGCCCCACAGCATAATACTTCCACCACTGTGCTTGACGGTAGGCATGGTGTTCTTGGGGTTAAAGGCCTCACCTTTTCTACTCCAAACATATTGTTGGGTATTGTAGCCAAACAGCTGGATTTTTGTTTTGTCTGACCACAGAACTTTCCTCCAGAATGTCTTGTCTTTGTCCATGTGATCAGCAGCAAACTTCAGTGGAGCCACTTTTGGAGCAAGGGCTTCCATCTTGCACTCCAGCCTCTCAGTCCATGGCAATGCAAAACACGCTTGACTGTGGACACTGACACCTGTGTTCCAGCAGCTTCTAATTCTTGGCAGATCTGCTTTTTGGTGGTTCTTGGTTGAATCTTCACCCTCCTGACCAATTTTCTTTCAGAAGCAGGTGATAGCTTGCATTTTCTTCCTGATTGTGGCAGTGAAAAACTGGTGCCATGCACTTTATACCTACAAACAACTGTTTGCACTGTTGCTCTTGGGACCTGCAGCTGCTTTGAAATGGCTCCAAGTGACTTTCCTGACTTGTTCAAGTCAATGATTGGCTTTTTCAGATCCGTGCTGAGCTCCTTTGACTTTCCCATTGTGGGCGTTTGTTCCAATGAGCCCTATTTAAATGGCGTCAGAGAAGTCACCAGCTGTAGTCACTCATAATCACTCATAATCACTCACAAGAAGTTAAGACGCCATGCTATGAAGCTCATTTCATTGGCACAACTTTCTAAGTCACCAAAATTGCTAATTCATGTTGCTGTATGTATATTTTTGAGCCAGCAGATTAGGTCACCTTTTCTGTTAAGCCATAATAAAGTCATAAAAGAAGCAAACTTCATGAATGTTTTTTGTGACAAAGAAGTATCTGTTCCAATCACTCTATCAGAGAAAAATCAGAGTTGTAGAAATAACTGGAAACTCAAGAGAGCCATGACATTATGTTCTTTACAAGTGTATGTTAACTTTTGACCACAACTGTTTATGTTAAACATTTATGAAAAATTTAAATTCCTGAATTGGACTAGTATTTTTGGTTTTTATATGGTGTACTGGAGATTTTTAAGGGCTTAGGTGTGAATCTAGTTTGAAGTACGTGATGGGCATTGGATTACCCTGACTGGTTTGACTTCATTTGAGTGAATAGACTTCGGCCTTCGGAGGAAGGTTGATACAGGATGCATGGTAAAATGATGTTGCGATTTGAACTTGACTCGTCTGTGAATGTTGCAGTGGCTGGGATGTAGGACGTTGGAACATGTTGATGCCTTAGGATAGAGGGACAGATGTCAGTGGAAAATGATGGTAATTAATAACTTATGCTGCAGAGGTATTGAGGGAATCCCCATGTGGCAGTCCCAGATTTAAGTGAGCAATATGAGATGGAGTTGGGTAATGTAGCTACACTGAATGATGGAGGGAAGAACAGAATCTATCATGGAGGGAGTGAAGGGCATCAGTGTTGTCATTGCAGTAGCCTGGGAAGTGTTCGATATGGAGGAGGAACGGGTTGAAGATGGACCACCACGTGAGGTGCCACACGAGAGGCATGAATGTGGAAGAACAGCTTCTACTTTTGTTCATAAAGATGATGAGGGTGAAGTTATTGGAGTAAACGAGGATAAATTTTTACTTGACCATTCACTGCTCTATGAGAGGGTAACAATAATGATGGGGTAGATTTTTGAATACTGCTGAAGACGGCTGGAGAGGTTTCTTGAAGCAACTATGAGAACTTGGGAGGCTACAGAATGGAAACGTTTGTTGACTAAGAAACTCCCAAAATTGGTAGAAGGAGCATGTCTGAAGAGTTGTCTGCTGCTTGGGATCTTGTTCATGATCTTGTTCATCAGTGGAACAAATGGAGAGCAAGAGAGCATAATCAGTAATGCATGTGTTGTACTGGATCATTGTGATGGAGAAGGAGTTGAGCGTCTTTTGCTGGAGCCTGGTGACTTAGTAGCCCTACCAGTAAGCTATATGGAAAACCCATTTTTGGACTACTGGTGCTTTTTAAGTATGCTTTTAAAGCTTTGGTTTAAAAACTTTTTAAAAACTTTGAGGAGCTTACTTCATGATGATGAAATGCGGTTGTGGCTTCTCCTGATGACCATACGCTGACACCGGAGAGATCATTGCTTGACTCCTGGCTTGACACTACTGTTTGATGGGCCTGGTCTTACATCAATTAAGGCAAGTCACAAATTATTTCTTTAATTGCATTTGTAATATAGTGCGTCTTTGCTTGGGGCGAGATTGGTGGTAATTTTTCTCCACACTCCCATAGCGTCGTTCATGCTATCCCACTTTCTGAGATGTTCCGTCCCGTAGCAGAGCATTGGCATGTTGGTTGTCTGATGAGCTTGCTGTCATTGTGTAAAGGGAAGTGATTAATTCTCGCCACGGATCATTTTGTTTTCTTATATTTAAGAATGAATCGGGCATTAATACACACTTTTGCCCACAGCTTGCAAATACGGCACATCTTCCTGTTTACGCGTGACATCACGGAGATTCGTCAGGGAAACGACGAATCTAGGCAGGTCTTTGGTGTACTGCGGACTGGATCTAAAGGGATTGCTCGGATTGTCCCTTCTAATCAGAACTTGTCGTATCTTAACTATTTTTACGAACTTTGCAACAATGTCACAAGTTTCAGTGTTCTCTTTGTTGGTTTTTCTTGCCCGGTCTCTATGCTATCTATGTGATTTGGGCGTTGGTTTCAGGGAAATGGGTGACTCCCGTCCAGCAAGACCATTTTGTTCTTTTCTCTTGGGTGGCACAAAAACATCCATCAGTTGTATCTGACTGTGTGTTTTTCAGAAAATTTAAGTGAACTGCTGTACCTTAGCAGTGTAAAGGCTCTTCAGGAGAACTTTACTATAAACCCAGTTATCTTCTCAAAAATATTCCCATCTTTAGGTCCTGAGAATGCTTTACAAAAGAAACCCCAACTTCTAAGACGCCTTGTCTTTCTGCTGTTATTAATTTCAGGGAATGTTCCACCCAATCCTGGGCCAGATTGCCCAAGCTTCCGTACTCCTGAAGAGTTTAAATCTCGAACTGGTCTTGGGTTCATTCATTTAAATGTAAGGAGCATGCTAACAAAAGTGGATATGATATGCATCTGGGCTATCTCAACTGATGCAGATGTGATAGTCCTGTCTGAGACTTGGCTAAAAAAGTCAGTGACAGACTCTGATATACACATAAATGGTTATAATGTCTTCAGGGCTGACCGGCCAAAAAGAGGTGGAGGTGTAACCATCCACCTCTTTTTGGTGGATGGTTACACCAAAAAGAGGTGTAACCATCTTTTTGGTGTAACAGTTACAGTTACTTAGTTAAAGTTAACTGTACTTTAACTAAGTACAGTTAAAACTAAGTATAGTTGTAACTGTACTTAGTTAAAACTAAGTACAGTGTGAGAGTTCTTATATCACAGTCAATGAAAAGGAATTTGGATTTTAAGGTCTTGATTTGGAAATCTCGGATTCCCTACATATCACAGTGGTTGGTTGCTACAGGGCACCTTCTGCAGATAGTTGTGCTATTCCTTCTTTAATGGAACTTGTGACTTCTTTAAATTACAATGAAGTTATAATTATTGGGGATCTAAATTGGAATTGGTTGCAACCTGTTTCTGATGACTTCAAATCCTACTGTGATTCTTTGAATCTTTTTCAATTGGTAAATGGTCCTACAAGACCAAACCCTAAAATTCCAGAAAAATCAACATTGATAGACGTGATTCTAGGAATCAAGGCAGAAAATTGATGACTAATGTCATACAAAACAGTTGTAAGGGCAGGCCAGTCAAGATTAACCACTGCTGCAGAAGAAGCAAGAATGCAGGTATCTGCACTGAGGCTTGTCGCAACCAGCTAGGCTAGAACTGCTGCAGATTGTTTGTTATTGTAACTGAAGCACTGGTTTTCCTTTAGGTCAACAACTTGTGGCAAGAGCGTGGGAATGGGAAGCCTTGTAGCCTTGGAAATAGCACCTACTGTAGTACTGATGGTATGAAGTGAAGATGACTAAGAGAGGAATATCTGCTTTGAATTGTGGACAGTACATGTGGTGGCTGGGTGATCTCAATTGTCCTGGTTTGTGACATATTAAAGGATGTGCTGAAAAGATGTACAGTACAGCTCCCCATAGCAACACCCCCAAGTCGGTGTCTTCGATGAATTGTTGGAGGCGAGCTGCTCTGTCAGAGACAAGCTAGATGGAAGAAAGATAGATGCCTGTGTGTCCAAGATTGAGGGCTATGTTGAGAATTAGAGCCTGATTGTTGTCGAACTACTAGCCCGGTGCCAGCTTATAGTAGTAAAGGATAGGAACTGGCAACCTGGTGCTGATTGTGTGTGTGTGTGTGTGTGTGTGTGTGAGAGAGAGAGAGAGAGAGAGAGAGAGAATAGTTGCTGTTCATGAGGAATGAAGGAGAGGAACTGGCAACCTGGTGCCGATAGCGAAAGAGGGAGAGAGAGAGAGGGGTTGCTTGGAATGGGGAATGAAGGATAGGAACTGGCAACCCAGTGCCAACAGTGAAGGAGAGGGAAAGATAGAGGTTACTAGGAACAAAGAAAGTCAGAGGAAGGAGCTGGCAGCTCGGTGCCATACAAGGACGGAAAAGGTTGTTGGGAAGTTTTAAGAGGGGAAAGCTGAGTTGGTTGAAATGGTTGTAGTGGTGGAGCTGGGGACAGGTTGCTGTAGGGTAGGCTGCTGGTGGATAGGATGAATCATGCCTGACAACCGGAGCAGCGCTATGGAGAGTGTGGTGATGTCATGCTCAGGCGCACAGCCGCAGCATCTGGAGGAGAGGGTTGTTGTGTTTTGTCATGTGTTGAAAGCTCAGAGAGTTTGACAGAAGTTGACTTTGTTGTTAGCGAGGCTGTAAGTGAAAACTTTATTTTAAGCTGTATGAAGACCATCTGCTCAGAGATTTCATGTGGAGGGACATCGTCAATAGAATTTTCAGGAATGTGGGAGTCCAATTAGTATTCCTTGGTGCGTTGAGAGAACGAGTCAGCTCTTCTGTAGGCGTGCCTGCTTGAGGAATCAACTGTGTCTTTTTTATTTATTTTTTTTAACTGAGCAGAGCTACAGGTAGTGTGATGACATCACACTCTGGTGCATGGTGTAGTCATCTGCCGGATGGAGGACTGTTGTGCTTTATCATGTATTTTAAGTTCCGGGAGCTCCCGTAACCTCTGTGGTTGTAGCTGGGATTGGATGATTAGTATCTGATATGCTGGAGAACGGAGATTGGAGTTGTCTCTTCAGGATGGGCGACACAGGTAATGGCATTTCTGCAGTGATGCCAATCTCCTCGTCTCTTGAGTCTCGTTGTATATTAGGTTGGATGTTTCCTCATCGCAGGGCTGATGGATTAGTGCTCTGTGGTAAGTCAGAGTTTTCTAAAACTTTCAGACTGGCAACATGACTGAGTGACGGCATGTGTTGCTCTGTGCACGAGAAGCGAAAACGACTGAGTGGGAAGGGCAGAGTGGTATGTACAGATGTATGACAGAAAGGGGACTGAATAAGGTGTGGTCCTGCTCCTAAACCTTGTGGGATATTTTGTAGCGATGATGTGAAGAGGGATGGAGAAATTCTCTGCCAATACTGTCTTGTTATATATAAAAGTTTATTGAAACAAGTACAGGATCTTCAGGCACCATGGTCTGCCTGGATGAGATTCAAGCCAGATGGAATCCACACAGAAATGGCTTCTTTCACCCAGTTATATAGGGGAAGGGGTTTACATACACAATAGGTCATTAGTTACTTATTAGGGAGTAAAGAAACAACCCACATCTTAGGAAGGAGAGGGTCCATTTCCTATCCTATCACAACTCAATATTACTAAAAAGTTAATCTTTGGCTTAGGGATGACAAACCCCAGATTAAATAACCTTTGACCTATGATACAGAACATTGGACACCACAACCTCAGCTTATCTGCATTCAATACAGCATGGTGTTCACTTTAGAAAATATGGTCCAATTTAGAGTAGACAATAAAACAGAATATACTTTCGACCATGTGATTGATAAGTCACAACCAAATGGCCGTGCACAGTGTCCTCAAGTTCTCAATCAGATTTGCCCCTCACTTGTTCTGTTCGAGTTCAAAAGACGAAGATGTACAAATTCCATTTAGAAGCTTCAAACCAGTAGTCCGCAAACAAATGAGTGATGTCAGTGACTACAGTCATCATTTATACACAATCTACAGTGGGAACACAGGCTTACGGTGCTGTGAAAAAGTAATTGCTCATCTACATCTACTTTTTTTGCATATTTGTCAACATAAATGTTTCAGATCATCAAACTAATTGTAATGAAACAAAATAACTCAAGAAAACACTAAATGCAGTTTTTAAACAATTATTTTATTTATTAAAGAAAAAATGCTGTCCTGTCCAACCTTGCTCCATATGAAAAAGTAACTGCCCCCTTACCGACCAATCTATCAAATGACCAAATTCATTTGGCCATTGGATTCAGTTTCATCAGCCACACTCACATATGATTACTGCCAGGCCTGCTGAATCTAAATATCACTAAATAGAACCTGTCTGGCATTGTGAAGTAGCTAAAGGGTCTCAAAAAGCAGCACATGATGCCACGCTCTAAACTAAACTGAAACTTTTTGAAAGATATGGGCCCGTTACATCTGGCATAAAGCTAATACTGCATTCCATAAGAAGAACATCATACCAACAGTGAAACATAGTGGTGATAGTGTGATGGTTTGGGGCTACTTTGCTGCCACTGGACCTGGATGACTTGTCATAATTGATGGAGCCATGAATTCTGCTCTCTATCAGAAAATCCTCCCGGAGAATATCACCCATGACCTAAAGCTTAAGTGTAAATGGTTTATGCAGCAAGACAATGACCCAAAGCACACAAGCAAGCTTTGAATGGCTCAAAAAGAACAAAATTAAGGTTTTGGAGTGACCGAGTCAAAGTCCTGACTTCCATCCAATTGAGATGCTGTGGCAAGACCTTAAAAGGGCAGTTTGTGCTCAAAAACTGTCAAGGGAAATACAAAGACCCAGGCACAGAGAGAGAAGACATGGCACACAGAAAAGGTTAACAGTTTATTTGGATGACAATGCAATTCACAGGAATTAAGTACAGAGAATGTCAGAAATGGTATAATAGTGACAACTGCAGGAATGGCAAAGAACTACTGTCACGCCCACCATGTCCAGGTCAGTGTAGGGGCAGCTGTTCACTGTTCACTTAAGCCTCTGGCCCGCTCCATGACAACTACTGAGATACACAAGCTGTGTCTCAATTCAGGGGCTGCATTATTCGGCTGCATACATCACAGCAGTGTGACTAAGGCTGTCCCATTTCGTAAAAACTCGAAGACTCCTTCAAATGTGGCCGACGAATGCGTCCTTCTTTTCCACAAATTTGAAGGATGCATCGATGTATCCTTCGTAGCCCCAAATATCCCAAGATTCATTGCGGGCCGCTGACAGTTCGATCAACAGCTGGAGTTTTAACTGCTGACGGCTGACAGAGAAGATGGATGGAGGATTCTAGTTTTAAATATTGGTATTATGTTACAGCTCACTCCAATAGTACAAGTGTTGATCACATTAAAATTTGTTTTAAAAAACGATTAATTTATGTGAGCTGCTGCAGTTTAAAGCATTTACTTTCCAGTTGTTCAGCTTCAGCTTTATTTTACCGAGACTGTGGCGATTTTTTCTGACTGTGGCCACCCCAAAAAGACTTATTCATTCATAAATATTCACATATTGATTCCTTATTTAAATTATTATATGAAGAAGAAGTAAAATGGTTACGAGGTTACTAAATCCTACTGGAGCTTCTGTTGGTGGTTATTCTCTGTAGACCAGTGAAAACATGACTATCTTCACTGTTCTTAGTTTAGCTCCACCAAGTTATCTGATAAAATGTTTAACATAAATTATATTTGGTTTCTGTTCAGACAGCATGTATTTAGTGATCCTCATCAGAAACACTCAGCCCAGAGATTGTGGAGATTTATAATATTTTAAGTTCATATCGACGTGGATGTCAACAGATTTAAACAAGCTGTGGACGCTTCTTGTTTCTCAGACAGTTTAGGCCCGTACCATCGTACAGTACAAGACCCTCAAGTCTTCAAGGATATAAAACATATTAAAAACAAAAATTGCTATTTCGGGATCAAATCTAGTCAAAAATTAGGTAAAATTACAACGTCGTCTTATCCTGATCGTCGGGATGAAAATTTGTTTGTCAGGGTTGCTAGGCAACAAAGAGCGGCACTACGAGACGTCATGATGCAAGCAGGAAGTTCATCGTAGGCTAGACCATCTCATTTAACAAGCGCTCATGCAGCCTTCTCATGCAGCCTACCCGTCCTTCGAAGGACCCAGCCTTCGAAGGACAGGTAGGCTGGGTCCTTTGAAGGATGCAGCCCCTGAATTGAGACACAGCTACAGACAAGGAAAACTACGCAAACCAAGGAGGGACACTAGACTGGACCACGAATTATTGGAACTGTTCAGACTTAATCAAGAGAATGAAGTTTGCTGATGCAAGGAAACTAGCCAGAACCTATAAAGATGGGGCTAAGAAAATTATCTGCAGCAGGGGATACAAAGAACAACAAGGTTCACACAGCACGATACACAGAAAGCCAGATTACAAGGCAGAACACGCACAGCGGCACGGCTAACAATAGCATATTATGCTAATGACACAGAGCTTTACTTTGCCAAAAGTGACAGCAAAAGAACACTACTCTGAAGTGACTTCACAATGAGCTTAAGCACAAGATCTCAGAAACAAACAATGTAATCTAAGGCATGCTATGAAACTAACTACTTAGCTGACTGTCAATGGAGAGCAGTCAGGGAAATGCGGGCAGTGAGGATGAGTGGCGTGGCTTGGTGGATCATGCGCCGTGGGTCTTCGGGTTGCAGAGTGAACGGAGAATGGGGACGGTGAGCCAGAATCCAGGTGGTGGTGGTGAAGGGATCAGCACGAGGCAGGCGTCCAAGCGGGGAGAGGCAATGGAGAACTTGGCACAAGAACAACAGATTAGATTAAGCAGAATTTTTTTCCCCCTTCCTTATCATAGGGGTATTTGGTTCCTTCCCACCGTCGCTGATTGCTTGCTCATAGGGAATCCAAAAGCAACTTTGGATTATTGGGTTCCTGTTTTCTGTTCCTCCTTACAATGTTTAGCGCTATGTGATGAGGAAGCCGGAGTACCCGGTGAGAACCCACGCATGCACAGGGAGAACATGCAAACTCCACACAGAAAGATCCCGGGCGTCCTAACCGGGATGCGAACCAGGGATCTTCTAGCTGTGAGGCAACGCTGCTAACCACCGCGCCACCGTGCAGCCCTGGGGTGATAGACATTTTCAATAAATTATTTTATTTAAAAAATGTATTTTGTGTTTTGTGGATAATCTCTGTCTAATATTAAACATAGTTTGATGATCTGGAAATATGTGAAAAAAATATAACACATCAGAAAGACTTGAAACAGTCTTGGGTTTACATTGTGATCATTGACTGGTATGGTTTTACTAGCTTTATTAGGATGGCTCTGAGACGCAATAGAATTGTTTAATTGCTTTTTCTTTGTAAATCTGATTGACATTATACTTTCCTACAATTAAAACTAATTTTTTGGCACAATTGATATGTATGGCATGTGGAAAACTGTAGCTCCGTGCTGAAATAAGTTTTTCATTCCAAATTCTTTGACACAGCTCGAACAAAGAGTCAAAAAGCAATCTCCCTGAGGTGCTAACGTTGAGCCTGTCATTCTACATTGCACTGAGTGACAGACCACCAGGCAATGTCACAAGAACAAGTGATCCATCCATCCATCCATCCATCCATCCATCCATCCATCCATCCATCCATCCATCCATTATCTTCCGCTTATCCAGGGCCGGGTCGTGGAGGCAGCAGTCTAAGGAGAGAGGCCCAGACTTCCCTCACCCCAGACACCTCCTCCAGTTCTTCCGGTGGGACCCTGAGGCGTTCCCAGGCCAGCCGAGAGACAGAGTCCCTCCAGCGTGTCCTAGGTCTACCCCGAGGCCTCCTCCCCATGGGACATGCCTGGAACACCTCCCCAGGGAGGCGTCCCAAAGGCATCCGGAACAGATGTCCAAGCCACCTCAACTGACTCGATGTGGAGAAGTGGCGGCTCTAGTCCGAGCTCCTCCCTGGTGACCGAGCTCCTCACCCGATCTCAAAGGGTGCGCCCAGCCACCCTGCGGAGGAAACTTATTTCAGCCGCTTGTATCCGGGACCTCGTTCTTTCGGTCATGACCCAAAGCTCATGACCATAGGTGAGAGTAGGAACGTAGATTGACCAGTAAATACAAAGCCTCGCCTTTTGGCTTAGCTCCTTCTTCACCACGACGGACTGGTACAGCGACCGCATGACTGCAGACGCTGCGCTAATCCGCCTGTCAATCTCACGCTCCATCCTCCCCTCACTCGTGAACAAGACCCCGAGATACTTAAACTCCTCCACTTGGGATAGGATCTCTCCACCGACCCGGAGAGGGCAAGCCACCTTTTTCCGGTCGAGAACCATGGCCTCAGATTTGGAGGTGCTAATCCTCATCCCGGTCGCTTCGCACTCGGCTGCAAACCGCCCCAGTGCACGCTGGAGGTCCAGGTTTGATGAAGCCAACAGGACCACATCATCCGCAAAAAGCAGAGACGAGATCCCGCGGTCCCCAAACCGGACCCCCTCTGGCCCCAGGCTGCGCCTAGAAATTCTGTCCATAAAAGTAATGAACAGAACCGGTGACAAAGGGCAGCCCTGCCGGAGTTCAACGCGCACCGGGAAGAGGTCCGACACACAGCTGCCGGTACCCGTCAGCTGCCTCAGGAGTCCTATGAGCTAACAACGCCCGATAGGACTCCTCCTTCAGCTTGACGGCATCCCTTACTTCCGGTGTCCACCACCAGGTTCGGGGGTTGCCGCCACGACAGGCACCAGAGACCCTGCGACCACAGCTCCGAGCAGCAGCTTCGACAATGGAAGTGGAGAACATGGTCCACTCGGACTCAATGTCTCCAGCGTCCCCCGGGATCTGAGAGAAGCTCTCCCGGAGGTGGGAGTTGAAGACCGCACTGACAGAGGGCTCCGTCAGACGTTCCCAACAGACCCTCACAACACGTTTGGGCCTGCCGAGTCTGTCCGGCTTCCTCCCCCGCCAGCGCATCCAACTCACCTCCAGGTGGTGATCAGTTGACAGCTCTGCCCCTCTCTTCACCCGAGTGTCCAAGACACGCGGCCGGAGATCAGATGACACAACTACAAAGTTGATCATCGACCTCCGACCTAGGGTGACCTGGTGCCACGTGCACTTGTGGACACCCCTGTGCTCGAACATGGTGTTCGTTATGGACAAACTGTAGCTAGCGCAGAAGTCCAATAACAGAACACCACTCGGGTTCAGATCAGGGAGGCCATTCCTCCCAATCACCCCCCTCCAGGTCTCACTGTCGTTGCCCACGTTAGCGTTGAAGTCCCCCAGTAGAACAATTGAGTCCCCAGTCGGAGCACTGTCCAGCACCCCTCCCAGGGACTCCAAGAAGGCCGGGTACTCCGCACTGCTGTTCGGCCCGTAGGCCGAGACAACAGTCAGAGACCTGTCCCCAACCCGAAGGCGCAGGGACGTGACCCTCTCGTTCACCGGGGTGAACTCGAACACGTGGCGGCTGAGCTGTGGAGACGTGAGCAAGCCCATGCCAGCCCGCCATGGGCAACTCCAGAAAAATGGAGAGTCCAGAGCCCAAGCTGTGCGTGGAGGTGAGCCCGACTATATCTAGATGGTATCTCTCAACCTCCCGCACAAGCTCAGGCTCCTTCCCCCCCACTGAGGTGACGTTCTAAGTCCCAACGGTTAGAGTCTGTGTCTGGGGATCGGGTCGCCGAGGCTCCCGCCGTCGACTGCCGCCCGATCCACATAGCACCCGGCCCCTACGAGTCCCTCTGCGGGTGGTGGGTCCGCAGGAAGGCGGGCCCACGTCGTCCATTCGGGCTAGGCCCGGCCGAGCCCCGTGGGCCAAGGCTCGGCCACCAGGCGCTCCCTTGCGAGAACAAGTGATATTTTAAAAAATAAGTAAACCAAAAAACTAGAAGACTGATGGTACTACAAGTCATAATGAACATATTTTATGTTCATTATGACTTGTAAGTGCAATGTGCATAGCTTTTCAAAAATGTAGCTTTATTTCAGTAAAGTAAAATCACTGTATTACTGTGAAGCCTTCCAACAAGAATACCACATGTGGGCACACATGGGGTCTGACCCAATTATTCAGTCTGCCTGTGCCTGTCACATGCATGAGCAATACTAACAATTTAACTGAGAGCTCTTGTGCAATAAAGCCAACTATCAGACATACTGCTCTTTTCATTAGGCACTCTCTTTTATTCAAAATGATTGCATGCAGTTTATCTTCAGTGAGGACAAATGCTGCATGTATGTAGTACAGGATATTAACTGCAGTCTTAGTCTTGTCAAAGTGCAGACAAGCACATATACAACTGTCTTCACAGTTGTATATGTGTTTGGCTTTGCCTCCCCCACTCTCAAGCTCTTTAAATAGACCTGCTTGGTCTGTGAGTTGCAGCTGCTTGTGTACGTCTACTGTGGATTGACCCAAATGAGCCTTTAAAGGCTGGTGCCAGTCATGATATATTTAGATTGAAGCACCCGTAGATTTTATTCTTAGTTTAAATCAGGTATATTTAAATGTTACAATTCCTCTCACAAGGATCAATTTAATTTTTTTAGCTGGGCCTCAAAGCTTTGCAGACTTTCACTGGATTTGTTGTCTCTGTGGAAAGCTTCCTCTCGCTATACCAGGCAGATTTCCCAATGTAATAGACATATTACTAACTGTAGATGAAACTTACCATCAGCCTAGTTTATGAACAAACTTATGAACTGTATGATATAGGCCTCTCTTTCTCTCTCTGCCCCCCTTCCTTCCCCCTCTCTCTCTCACTGTCTGCCTCTCACTGGTGATCATTCATTCATCCTTTGCTCTCCCCCGTTCTCTCTACCATTCCACTTCGTCCTCACTAGGTCTCCCTTTCTTTCTTCTTGTGTTCAGTTAAGCCTTTTTTCCTTCAGGCCGGCTGTTCTCTCGTCCTGTCTTTATCTACATCTTGTCTTTTTTTTCCATCACTTCAATTATTTCTACGGAGTTTCTGAACACATAAGTTCTCCAGGCAGTATTTTTGTCACCATGGCTGAAAAAAGTCGCACACAAATTAAAAGAAAAGAAAAAGAATCTACAGAAGTTACCAAGGATGTAAAAGAAGTGAAGAATGAAGGAGAGAAGGCAGTGGAAGTCGGAGACACCTCATCAGCTGAGGCAGTAGAGACCAATGGTGGCCAGAATGGAAATTTTCAGATTGAGCCAATGGAATTACCTCCATTTGAAATCATCACAGGGTAGGTTTGCATCACCAAGCATGATTAATAGAATAGTTTGATAGAGATACAACTGTGCATAGCTGAGTTGTGTCATTATCATCCTACCTTTGCTTTATTCACAGTTTTTTCTTGGATAGACAATGCCTTCACTTTATCTGAATCAGGTTTTTGTATACACCAGCAGGTCGTAGAGAGGGCCTTCTGATCCCTCATGCTTGCAGTCAGAAGCAAAGTTGACTTTGATGAGCCATTTGACATTCACTGTGCTGATGTAAATCTTAACCTTTTCATTCCTAAACCAGAATCATCTCATGACATTCTTATTGACAAACTGTTAAAAATTACAATGGCTTACTTTTTATATTATGTAGCATCTATAACTAGAAAAGCACTCGGAGAGCACAGGCCTCTGCCAATCCCAGCAAAAGAATGCTTCAAAAAATTCCTGGGTCCACATGGTAATCCTGAACATCACCAAAATGTAATCATCTGTTCCTTGTCATATTATCAACATTTCCTGAAAATTTCATTGAAATCTGTTCTTAACTTTTCGAGTTATCTTGCTAACAGACAGACAGACAAATGGACGGACAGACAGACAAATAAACGCCGGCAAAAAACATAACCTCCTGCCTCCTGTTGGACACGGAGGTAATAACTTATAATCAAACCTTGTCCTCCCACCCACACCCATAGCAGGACTGCTTCCACTGCTTTTCAGAAAGGATCAATAATTGTCAACTGAGGAAGAACAGCATTATCATATCAGTCGCTTCATGTCATGTGCTGCCTACACTACATTTAATAGGGGTTTCTTTCCTTGCTGTTACATAACAAGCAGCATGCTGGCACAACCAAATTTAACACACCTTGTGTTCATCAAAAGGGTGAAGGCAACAGCACTTTCAGCTGAGCAATTGAGAGCCATACATAATCACAAATAGACTTATTGCCAATCACTGAATCTAAATATTTGTCTGATCAACTTCATTCTCTCTTTTTTTTTTAATTTCAATTTTATTTTTTGGCAACATGCAGAGTTCAACAGACAGAGTTTATTTCTGTTTCTAATCTTCTCTTCTGAGGACATTTCAGTTCTTTAGCTCTCAGCTGCTGTTGGCATGCAGCCAACATGTCAGGATTCTAAGTTCAGTGATTGGATATTTCCTGCTATACTGTTATGTTCCATATAAGAGATCAGCAGAAATAAAAGCTCCTCCCATCAGTTTTCTTGGAAAAATGTCATCAGCATTAGAAGATCCAGCAGAACTCGGTGCACGGATAGTGAGAGGAGAACAGATTTTACAGCTGCAAGACATTTCAGAGAGAATTTATTGTTCTTGTAGAGAGATATAATCCTACAACAGAAACTGATCAAAACACTAAAGCCTTTTAGCCTTAGTGCTGACTTTACAAGATTTGTTATAAGTCTGTTTATTAATAGAAATGTTTTTACACTTCTTTATTTGCTCCACTTACACACAAGCTTGTGTTGTAGTTTATTGTTCTTTTGAGGAATATTTAAAGTTGTACATACTTACATGTAGCCTTCTATATCATTTGAGTCAGTCTGTTTAACATTTTAAATTACGTTTTTATGTTAATTTTTTAATTTGCTCTCAAGACCATTTAACCACGAGGGAGAGAAACAGGTGAAACAATAAAACTATCCTACATGCCAGAAGAATACATCTAAGCAATGCATTCATCTAATATAATATACAGTTCTACTCATTCACTAATGATTTGGTACTGATATTGATAAGCCTGTTAACATTCACACAGTCTGCAGCTTTGTTTTGTTTTTTAGCTTTCACTCCTGCTTAAGCTGCTGGAGCTTTTTACTTTCACTCTGCATTTTGTGTTTAAATCGTCCTCTTTCTCTAATAATATAGTTTGCTCTTTGTATGTCACCCTGCTGTCAGTAGATCTCTCCATGTCTGTGATTGGTCATCTGATACCAACTTCACCTCTTTTATATGAACACGTTCATATCCAGGTTCAGAAATCCTGATTGACTTATTGAGTTGACAATCAGCTTTATAAGACTGCTTACTCTGACTGTAGTTGTGATTTTAAGTGAAGCCAGATAACAAAAAAATACCCTGGGTATGTTGAACTACATATGTTGGTTGAATGGTACTTTAACTTGTAGACCTAAAGGTGGATAGACCAAAATAGTGGCTGACAAAATGACTCCCACACTGCCAAAATCACACAAAATAACACTCATGGGGCTTACAAAACTATTTCTACCAAGGCTTCTGTTGACAAAGGTTTTCTGATGTGCTTTACATTTTATTACATGATTTCTACCTTTCTAAAGTAAATATTTCAGCACATCTATTAGATATTGGTAAACATGTCACAAAAATGACCTGCATGAACATACAGTTGAGCTAGAACTATAACACTTGAGATGAAGAAATGAAGGATTTCTGGATGCTAGAGGGTTTTTAATTTGAAATGGTTACAATAAGTGTTGAGTTAATATTAACTGCATAATGCAATAGCTTTAACAGGGCTAACAAGAATAGATAAAGCTTCATGCTAAAATCGGATCTTCTTTGAAAGTGCCTACAGATGAACCTCTGACAGCTTGGGTCTGATGTTCTCTTTGGTTATTGAATTGTGTGGCATCATCATGCCACCTCCCCAAGTCTTTCAGAAAAAAAAGATTGTGGATACTTTTTTAAAAATCCAATAATTTGGATTTAAAAAGACCCAAATTATAATAAATGACTCAATCCATTCTATGGAAAATCATCTACAAGTGGTATAGATTTCAAACAACTGCCAATTTCTCAAAGACAATTCAGTCCAAGAGCTGAGTGTTTAATACAAAAAGAAGTCTTCAGAAGAGTGAGATGAAGCCTGCTTTAGTTAATAAGAGCTGGCCAACACAAAATTTGTCTTAAAATAATGCAGTGGAGCTCCAATCTTAGCAATGCAGTGTAAAATTAGCTCTGGCTTGCATGCTGCTGCCATGCTTTCCCTATCCCCATATACCTAGCTTTAACTTGACACCCACCACACCATATTTAATGTTAGTTAAGCTTCTCTAACAAACAAGTTAGCTACTCTACTTTCAGAATAATACAACTGTAATAGGCACATATACACTCTTTCTGCAATTCATTGTGTTAGAGGTTCAATTTTAAAGCATAAGCATAAATTGCCATTTTCCCCATCAATCAAAAATCTGTATCCTTTAAAGATTATGTGAAAATATGTTTTTTTTTTCTAAAAATCTGAAATTTAAATGCCTCATTTGCAAAAATATTTCATTAATCTATTGCTTTTTCCCATTTCCCCCAACTCATTTTTTACAACTTTGAGAGCTGTTAGTTAGTCTCTACCTACTTTACACAGTTTGGATTTGGACAGTTTATCCTATTCTTCTGAGCACGTCTTCTCAAGCTGCACCAAATTAGATGAGAAGTGATTGTAAACTTTCATATTCAAGTCTCTCTACAGATGTAATGGGATTTTAGTTTGGGCTTTGACTGTCTCCTGCATCATATTCAGGGAATACGGTGCTGAAACCACCAGTCACGATGAGGGCCTAGCACCTGGTCAGGTGTGCTTGATAGCGCAGCGACTCCACCACCCTTTGACCAGCTGAACTCCTCTGTTATCTCCACATAGAAGGACTCAGATTGTTGGATGGCTAAATACAGCACCTAGCTGACTAGCCATTTCCCACTTAGGCAAAAGAAGACAGAGTTGTTGGATGAAAGAAACCTTTATTTGTCACAAATTAATTTTTACAGTATGTTGTTTTCCCATATCCCAGAATGCAGGGAGTACAGCGCCCCTCGAGCACGAAGGGTTAAGGGCCTTGCTTAAGGGTCCAACAATGGTCACATTGGGGTTTGATCCTTTGACCTTGTGATCAGTAGCCCAGAGACTTAACCGTTGCACCACCACTGCCCTTGATGATTGACTTGGGCTATAAAAACTGGTGTGCAGGTGAGACTGCTTGATTACACGAGTGAAGACACCTGCACTGGAGGCCTGCTCACTTGTCTCCAATCATCTACCTGCTCCATAAAACCTCAGCCCAGTCCTTCACTCTCTATCAGACCATAAGACACACGTCAGTAGCCCAGGCCTTGCTTTATTTATTGCGTATTTGTTCTGCCTTCAGTTTCTTCGAGCAGCCTCTTATCTTGTCTTCCTCAGAGATACCTCCTTACCCCACACTGCTCCCCTGTCTTGACTCAGCCAGACTCATTCCTAAATCAGCCACTTAGATCACTTGCCTGCCTCGATAAACCTAGCAAACATGCATCCATGTGGTGACTCAGTACCATCCATTCCTCTCATCTACTAGGCTGTTGCCAGCTACAGGGTGCTATTGAGGCAACAAGACCAGGCGCTTGAAGAATCCAGCTAAAAGTAATCAAACAGCTCTTAATCAGATTAGCTTTTGTGCCAGTCCCCAAACATTAAAATGGGGATCTGGGGACCTGTCGGGCCTCTCAGGTTTCTCTGGTTTTTAAGCAACAGCCTATTTCTCCTCTGACTGCTTGCACAAAGCATACCTTCCTGTTAGGTTTACTGAAGAGGGCAGCTAGGGACAATAGGGTTCAACGGTCCAGGAGAGCAGTCAGGCAGTCAGAGATCTGCAATTCCTATGAGGCACTCACTGCAAAAGTGAAGGAGGATGTGGGGGATGGTGGGGGGATTCTGGTGAGGTAAACAGCTGTTTCCTCTCCCCTTCACCTCCAGCTTCCCACTTCCATCTGCTGAGTCACACTGGTGTGACAGTCACTGCCCTTGTCAACTCTGGAGCCGAGGCATCGGCTCCAGAGTTTGAATATCACAGCTGAATATTCAAACTGAGCCACTCCAGTCTCCTTTGAAGTCTTGAGCACTGAATGAACAACACCTAGCCATTGTTAATCTCAGAATTGCCACTGCTATAATCCTTCTTTCTGGCAACCATCAAGGAACCAGCTCTTTTCATCTCACTGATTCTCCTCACTCTCCGCACTTCCTTGGTTTCCCTTGGTTAAAGTTGAATACCTCAACTCAGCTGCATTCTTATTCCTTTGCAAGCCACCTGGATCACCTGCCTGCCCCTGTTGGATTCGTCTCTCCCAGAGGAACTCCCTCCTTGATTGCACCTGTCAGATTCCTTACTGCTCTTGCCAGACCCTGATCCATCAGCTTAGTTTTGCCTTTTCCTTGTTTCCAAGCTTGGTTAACTTAGATCTCAAGACCTCAAGATCAAGATCTCAAGAGCTCAATTTTTTTATTGTCATGTACTTGTAACAATGTAACATCATCACCAGCAATGAAATTCGCTGTGCTTAGTGCCAACTCAAGTTCACTGTGCAACAATAAAATAGAAATAGAATAAAATAGAAATAGAATAATAAAATACAGCAGAATAATAAAATAGAAAAACAATAAAAACTGAGTAAAGTCCAAGATGCAAGAGTGCATGGTGATAGCTGAGTGCAAGAATACCTTGCCGACTCCAGTAAATAACAAGAGTGCATGGTGATGGTGCAAGAATACCTTGACATTATTAAAGTATTATTAAGTGGCTTGTGGGTAAAAACTGTCCTTGCACCTGCTGGGTTTTAGCCTGGATGCTTCTAAACCGCCTGCAGGATGCCTGCAAGACGCCAGCAACTACCCTCTGCAGTGCTTTGCGCTCCAGGGCAGTGCAGCTGTTGTACCAGACCGTGATTTTTCAGCATGGATACTCTCGATGGTGCATCTGTAGAAGTTTGACAGTATCCTGGTGTTCATGCCAAACCTCCTCAGGCACCAGAGGAAGAAGAGGCACTGTCTTGCTGACCTAACAATCAGGTCAGTGTGGCGTGTCCAGCAGAGGTCTTCTTTGATGTTGATCCCTAGGAACCTGCTGCTGACTCTCTCCACTGCTGCTCCCTTGATGTGGATGGGGGCGTGTCCTCCTCCTTGAAGCCTCCAGTAGTCCACGATCATCTCCATGGTTTTGCTGACGTTGAGCAGGAGGTTGTTGCCACTGCACCATGACATCAGTGCTCTCATCTCCTCTCTGTAGGCTGACAAAAAAAATCAAAATCAAAATCAAATCAACCTTTATTGCCATTTAGCTGTACTTACAAACGCAGTGCATTCAAAATGAGAGGGTAGTTCTCTAGGAATCCAATAATGAATAAAAATAAAAACACACATTTAAACACATGGTGCAATCCTATACATACATACAGACATAACCCTGAGACGTCTGCAGCTGAATTGACATTGAAATAAAAAGGACATTGAAATTGTCTCTAAGTGTCCAAGTTGTCCAAAGTAGCAGCTTGTGTTTAAAGTGCCAGTTAAAGTGACTTGTGATTATAAATAATTAAAAACTGAAACTATAACTTAAACTAAGGTACAGTAGTGTGCAAATATCTGGGCAACCATTCAGCATTCTAACAGCTTGTGGGAGGAAGCTGTTGATCAGTCTGGTGGTTCTAGCTTTGATGTTACGAAACCGTTTGCCTGATGTTAGCAGTTCAAAGTAACTGTGGAGAGGGTGTGAAGGGACCCTGACAATGGTCAGTGCCCTGCTCCTGTAGCGGCTCTGGGAGAGTTCTTGGACAGATGTGAGGGAAAACTGTATTTTGTTTTATAAATGACACACACAAACCATCATATGAATAGACATTTATAAGAACCAGTTGAACACTGATGTTCTTGATGTTAAACACTATAATGAGTGGAAAACACTTCTTCTCCATTCATCATAATGACTTAGGCCTTTTTTTTGTTCAGTGTTACACTCACTACAGACAGTACATACATAATTGTGTTGTAAAATATTTTAGACTATTGTTTTTATGCTCAGAACACACAATTGCACAGTAACAGATATATTTTATTTTTCCCACAAAAACAATGTACACAGTGTACATCCTAACCAACACAAAGTTGCACATACAGTTGTCTAAATACAAAACAACAGAAGAATTTACTGTGTCCTCCTCCTTGAGGACTGTGTTACAGTACTCCTCTTACTCTCACTCCTCTGGCTCTGTTTTCAGTGTTGGCATCCATTGCTCCATAACGGAAGAACTCACCTGTTGCCCTTTTATGCTGAAGCTCTGACTGCTATTTGTAAAACTGTGTGACAGGTGTTTCCCCATGAGATGAGTCACTGCCCATAGTAGGGCAATTAACTTTAGAATTTTGAATGACAGCGTGTTCCTTGAGAAAACAAGAGATTTACTTCATGAAAATTGTGCCAAATGCAGAGAATTGTGTGTAGTGTTTTGAAAAAAGTGTGTTTTAGAAGTTTGAATGTAAAGCAGGAATTGTGCTTGTAGTTAAGCAGAAATGGCTCAGGGGTTTGGTGCATGAGTTACATGCTGTGGTCATTGTGTCTAAAGTACTAGTATTTGTGTCTAAACAATTGAGAAAAACTGTAATACAGCCTCATGTTCATATTGCCTCATGTCAGGATGTGACTATTAATATGCAATTGTTTATTTCATTCATTGTTTTACACAGGGACCGGATAGATCCTTTTGTGTTTAAGTTCCAGTTCAAGAATGTTGAATACTCCTCAGGCCGCAACAAAACCATCCTCTGTTACTTAGTAGATAAAGGGAACACAGCTGATGGGCTTCTGAGAGGCTTTCTGGAGGATGAACATGCTGGGACTCATGCTGAGGAGGCCTTCTTCACACAGTGTCTGCCACACTGTGACTCAGCACTCAAGTACACAGTCACCTGGTATATACTTTAAAATACAACTAATTTTTTGTCTAGACAGTATTTCTATTTTTTTTACATGACTGAATATTTGGTCACTTACATTTCTATGGACATGTATGTTCTTTCAGTACAGGAAGCAGTGCTATTGTGTGCACAGAAGTACCTAGCATACATTTTAGAACTCTGGTCAAGTATCATTCCCAAAAACTCTCTCTTGTATCATCTGCTCTATAATCTGACATATGTCAAATGTGATTACATAAAATACTGATACATAAAACACGTACTATCTATTTTTACCATACACCACGCAGGCACATATGGATATCATATATATTATGTTTCCATTGTAATGTACATAGCTTTGTCAATTTTCAGCAAACTAAGGAACAGTGAAATTACATATGATACATGTATCATACAAAATGTATTGTATTGTATTAACAAAATGAGTTGTAGTTTTATGCTGACTGAAACTTAATAATCAGTGACATTTTTCTTAATTTTTTAAAATGAGGGATGTATTGAAACAGATTTTTTTCTGACATTTTTTCTGTCACCTTCTTCTCAGGTATGTGTCCTCCAGTCCCTGCTCTGCTTGCACTGCAAAAATAGCTGAAGTGCTGAAGGCCAGGAAAAACGTAAAGCTAAGTATCTTTGCTGCTCGATTGTTTGAGTGGGAGGAAGCAGAGATCCAGGCTGGGCTAAAGGCCCTGCATGCCACTGGCTGTAAGCTGAGGGTGATGAAGCCTCTTGACTTCTCCTACACCTGGGACACATTTGTGGAGAACGATGAGCAACCTCTGAACCTGTGGGAGGACTGCAAAGAAAATTATGAGTATTACCATGACAAGCTGGCTGATATTCTGCAATGATGACAGTAAGTGTGGAAGGAAGCATCTGTTGTTTACATTATGAGTGCTAAGAGAGAGGTGTAGGATTGAATTGTGGATGTTGTGATACTAGCTTTGATGGTAGATATACTCTCCAAATTGTGCTATTTACATTTATATTTTATGCTTACATTTATTTTCTCATTTAAAGCATAGGGAATTTTATGTCTTGTTTTTAAAAGCCGTGCAAATACTTAAGATGCAAGTTGTTAATTAACAAAAGTAAGGAGGGAATCAGCAGTTGGTTACTGCTACAAATGGAAGGTGAGTCCACAGAAACAAATAGAAATCAAAACATTGTAGCCTGAGTTTAAGTATAGCGCAAACCCAGCAAAATCATGACCTTTATACCAGTGAGACAAATCAATAGTAAATCTAGTGCAGAAAACAAGGACTTTAAAAGGAATGTTGTGCTGTTTTCACAGAGTTCTACATTTCTGGGGGTGTTTGTAACAGCTGTTTTTTTGCTCAGAATTTATATCTAGTGATGAGCAAAAGGAAAACGATTTTGTCTTGCCTACATTTTTCAATTTCTATATCAGTTGTGAAACATGTGCAAGCATTCTTCACCTAAAGTTGCAATTCATAAAATTTTCTTTTCTTGTACCATTAGTCTTAGAACCCATGTTAACAGATGGACATAGTTAGAGTGATGTCATTCATTGTTTTGTGTACTGCCATTGTGAAGCCTTGAGTTTGGCACTTCACCATCTTTGTTTTTTGAAACTGGACATAAGGTAGCCCCACCCAAAAAGTATATTCTGCGTTACTGTCTGTTTTATTCTAAATTACACCATGATTTACAAAATTAACAGTAAGCTATATTTCTTCTATACAATCAGACTTCTCCCCGAAACAGAAAGGAGTTGCCCCTTGCTGACTGCAGGCTTAAGACACCTTATTGCATTGGCTTTACTTTTCACACCCCAAGAGAACATAGATCCTGTATATGGTAAATGGTCCTCACTTAGAGTATAAAGTGCCTTTTAAACCTCAGCTAGGTTCAACAAAACACTTCACAATGTGTTTCTTAATCACCCATTCACACACACATACAGACGCACGCACACACACACCTCGACTCTGGCCAGGCTGGGGACTATGATAAGTGCTCACTCAGACTTCCCCATGCAGTCACAACTGTTCAACATTCACTTGCTCATCAAATTGACTTGTGAGACTTTGGAGGCTGGGACGGTGGATGATAGCTCCCCTCCTTTCCCTCCTTTGATTCACTGTATGAATTGTGTTGCAACCAATTGTGTTCCTTTCGTTATCATCTATCCAGTATGGTGGAGTGCTGTAGGTAATCAGAGCAGGCTAGAGTAATGAAAAAATTATAACTTACCATGAAAAAATTGTAGATTTCCACCAGTTACAAAACACAGAGAGATAATGTTGACTAAACATGTAATAAGTGTCACTTCATACTTACATCATTCAGGGTTTGTCTTTATTCAAGTTCTCAAACATCATGATCTATACCAAATATGTCAGAGGATAGTGATAAAAAGTAAGTACATTTACTGAAGTATTGTCTGCAAGTTCAATTATTGGGAACTTGTACCTTATTTGAGTATTTTCATTTGTTGCTACTTTTGCTACTAACTGAGAGGCAAACATTGTACTTTTTACTCTACCTTTATTTATCCTTAATTACTAGTTACTATTTCTTCAGTTTAATATAAAATGTAAGAGCTACATATTGATGGAATCTGTTACTGTCAGAAGTCCTGCAGTGACTCCTCATTATTAGATTCAGTGAGACTTGATCCCCATGCTGTAAAAAAAGTACAAACTACCCAGCTGTAACTATTAAAATCAACCTTTCTTTTACCATTAAAGTGACAAACGTACATTTTTTTTGCTCCTGTCATATTTTCCTCAATTCATTTTTCCCTACGGTATAAAGTCCTGCAACTCTATGGAAACAGCATAACCATGGCTAGAGGTACAGCAAACTCAGAAATATCTTTCCAAGTGCACACAGGTGTTACCAGTACTGGAAAAAAATGTTGCCTCAACTCTAGAAAGATATTTCACTGTTCTGACTGTATTTTTCAACAACCTGTTGATAGCTTGTTCATCAGTATACCCCTTTTGAGTCATGAGGCATTTATTTTATTGATCAAGTATTTTAAATTTTACTCTCAGTCTGATCTGCTTTAGTACTTATCTCATCTCTGCACAGTGTAAACACAGTCTGCAGTTTAACTCAATTTTTGTCATGTGACTGTTGGCCTCAGCTGAGTAAGTAAAGGCTTCTCAGTTGCACTGAGGAGTGTACAATTGGTTTATTTGAAAAATTCATTGAAGATCTGGTGCAATTTTGGGAACATTTTTGAATAAGGTGTGTAGAATAAAAGGATTTGTTAAAAGCATCATGATTTTAAGCTTGGATTTGTTAACTTTACAAGGGGAACGTAACATCACAGATAATTAGTTCAAGGACTGTCAGAAAGCTGAAAAGCCACCCATTCTTTCTGTTCACAGTGTAGTATGACAGTACAATAAATGGTGTAATATTAGTGCTGTTCTTTTAAAGATAACATACCTTTCAAACCTGCCAGTGGGTTTGGGTGTTCAGAGGGGTAAAAGTTCCTAAGTGAGGGAAGGTAGATCTTTTCACTAAGTTGCTTAGAGTAACTGTTAGTAAGAAAAAAGGAAGACACTGAAGATAAGGGACAGGGATCCACCCATTAATCTGGTTTCTATACCTGCTTATCATTTGCGGGGGCTGGAACCTATTCTTGCTGTCAGAGGGCAAAAGGCATGCTGCGCATGTGGCAAGTTCATCACAGGGCCAACACAGAGACAGACAACCATGTATGCTCACACTCACACCTACAACCAATTTAGAGTCAGGGACAGGAGTGTAACTGAATATTCATATGATTTATTGTGACAACCCACATGGACTTTAATTAATCACCTACTGTTTTACTGTGTAGGCTTTTGTTTCCATGCATTTACAATTTTACTTCCACTCTTTGTTCTCACTCCTCCTTCTGTGATTTCTTGTGTGTGTGACCTGTATGCGTTCCTAACTCATGTTTTTTTGATTGATTCTCTACATTTTTAAGCATTATGTGCCCTTGGATTTTTTTGACTGTTTCTGTTTTGTGTCCTTTTGTCTGCTGCCTTTCTGAACTGGTTACCTGGATGACTGTCTGCCTGTGTTTGACCCTGCCATGTTTCTTAAACTTTGGATTTTAAAATTATGTTTGATACCAACATTTGAATTTGTACTTGGTCTCAAGACATCTAATTTATATACAGATATGAGGGTACTTTAAAAAGTTCTCTGCCTCACCAGAAAGTGTCACAGGAGAAAGAGTGTTCTTGCATTGTTTTTTAACATAAGTCTCCCTTAACTTTAATGCACTCAGTCAACTGGTGTTCAAGCTTCGCTGTCCCTTCACAGAAGAAGTTCACATGTTGAACCTCCAGATGCTCCTCAGCAGCATTAATGACTTCATCGTCATTCTGAAAACAGCAACCATACAAGTGTGACTTCAGTTTGGAAACAGATAGAAGTACAGGTCAGATGGTTAAGGTTCATGGAGCAAAGTAAAGCTACATTTGGCTGCTTCTGCCTCCTGTGCAGTGTGGACGGATGTATTTTCTGGGAACAATAGCAGCTAGTTTTGGTGGATAGTGATATAAGGTAGTATAAAGTAAAGCCTCAAAATGGGAGTTAGTTGGAGTGATACAGAACTTTTTGAAGAACCCTTGCATAGTTTGTTGTTCACATATGAAATAAATCACCCATTGTTACTAAGTACTGTATCAGTATGTGATTTTTGTGATTTTTTTCAGTTGGCAGACTTTAGTATTGAAAAGTTGTGCCAACCATCGTATTTGGTGTTGGTAAGCTGACTGAATAGTTCCAAACAACATATTAAATTTCAATTCAGTTCAGTTATATTTATATACTGCCAAATTACAACATAATCTCAAAGAAATTCACACAGTAAGGTGAGGATCCTACAAATTTTAAACATAAAAACCAACAATCCAAAGTCCCATTTGCAACTAGCAGGACAGCAAATGGAGAACAGATAAACAATATGTAAGACAACAATAAACAACAAACAGATAGGTAAGGCTAAAAACTCCAGATCAGAGACATGTAGCTAAAGATCCAGAGACAACTGCAGAGAGGACACAACAGAAACTAAAGAGAGAGAAAACAGAGGGTTAGTGACTTGCACTGGTGGTGCATAACTGTGTCGAAAAGAGAAAAAGAGGAGAGGAGCCCAGTACATCATGTGAGTCCCTCAGCAGTCTAAACCTATAGCAGCATAACTAAGGGACAGCTCAGGTGGTTCTGAACAGCTCTAACTATAAGCTTTATGAAATAGGAAAGTTTTAAGCTTAATCTTAAAAATAGAGAGGGTGTCTGCCTCCCGAACCCAAACTGGGAGCTGATTCCACAAGAGAGGAGCCTGATAAGTGAAAACTCTACCTCCCATTCTACTTCTAGGAACTCTGGGAACCACAAGTAAACCTGCAGTCTCAGAGTGAAGTGTTATGTTAGGATGATAAGGTACAATAAGGTCTTTAAGATATGATGCAGCTTGGTCATTAACAGTTTTATATGTTAGAAGCAGAACTTTATATTCTATCTTGGATTTTACCGGGAGCCAATGAAGAGAAGCCAATACAGGAGAAATATGATCTCTTTTACTGGTTCCTGTCAGAACTCTGGCTGCAGCATTTTGCATGAGCTGGAGATTTTTAAGAGAGTTATTGGGACATCCTGATAATAAGAAATTACATTAGTCCAGCCTAGAAGTTACAAATGCATGGACTAGTTTTTCAGCATCACTCTGAGACAAGATATTCCTGATTTTGATGATATTACATAGATGAAAGAAAGCCATCCTACAGACTTGCTTTATATCTGTATTGAATGCCATATCCTGGTCAAAAATAACTCCAAGATTATTGGCAGAGTATATATACTGTTTTTAAAATTCTGTATTTCTGTACCCAAAATGTCTGCAAAAACAGCTGAACAACTTGCAAGAGAGTGGTGCTGCATTCCAAATAAAAACATAATTTCATTTTTTATTTTCAGTCTGTGTTACGGGAGGTGGCTGAGAGCCCACGCGCAGACACCAGAGCAGGCTGAATGACTTTCAACAGTGATTTATTATAGAAAGGACTGAACTGTGAACAAACCTGAGTGAAACTAAACTAACAGAGGATGAACCAACAGGAACAAAACTAAATATAGCAAAGGCCAAAATTAAACCAAAGAAATATTATAACCAACAACTGAGGAGGGGAATCCAAGGCAAACAGAATAATGTGCATGAAAAACTAACTAACAAATGGGGACAGAGGAAACTAACTACAACAGAAACAGAACTGAACTGAGGAAAAGCAGGAGCAGAGTGAGAGAGAGGGAGGAAAGGAGAAAGAAAAGAGACAGGCAGGGCAAAGCAAGGATCATGACAGTACCCCCCCCTCAACGTGCGCCTCCTGGCGCATAACAAAAACACGATCAGGGTGCCGGAGAACGTCCCCGCTGAGGGGGGGAGTACACAACCCCAAAACAAACAAACAAAAAAAAAACAAAAAACAAAATCAAGACAAGCCGGGTGGGTGGAGGGGTCTGGAGGAGGGTCAAACAAAACAACTAAAAGTGTCCAGAACAGTCTGGAGCCAGCCCTTATCAAACTGAGTTCAGAAGAAAGGCTAACTAGTCCAATAAAAAAAGCTCAGGCGGGCGGCTGGGAAACAAGGTCCAACAAAACTAAACTGTTCCAAAAGCAACAAAAGCAAAGAGACCAGAGGAAAGTCCAGGGACTGGACCAAGTTGCGGACAGGCGGGGCCGCTCCGGAGGACGGCCCGGAGGCTGGACGGACAGGCGGGGCCGCTCCGGAGGACGGCCCGGAGGCTGGACGGACAGGCGGAGCCGCTCCGGAGGACGGCCCGGAGGCTGGAAGGACAGGTGGGGCCGCTCCGGAGGACGGCCCGGAGGCTGGAAGGACAGGCGGGGCCGCTCCGGGGGACGGCCCGGAGGCTGGACGGACAGGCGGGGCCGCTCCGGGGGACGGCCCGGAGGCTGGACGGACAGGCGGGGCCGCTCCGGGGGTCGGGCAGGAGGCCGGCGTCGGGCTGGACGGAACCTATCGGGCGGTCGGGCAGGAGGCCGGCGTCGGGCTGGACGGAACCCATCGGGCGGTCGGGCAGGAGGCCGGCGTCGGGCTGGACGGAACCCATCGGGCGGTCGGGCAGGAGGCCGGCGTCGGGCTGGACGGAACCCATCGGGCGGTCGGGCAGGAGGCCGGCGTCGGGCTGGACGGAACCCATCAGGGGGTCGGGCAGGAGGCCGGCGTCGGGCTGGACGGAACCCATCGGGCGGTCGGGCAGGAGGCCGGCAACCCTCAGGTGGTTGGCCTGGAGGTCGGCAACACAGGATACCCTCTAGCAGACGGACTGACGGACAGACGGACAGACGGACTGGCGAACAGACGGACAGACGGACTGGCGAACAGACTAACAGGAGACGAGGACCCTCGGGAGGCCGGACCGGGAACCGGCGAAGGCGGGACCCCTCGGGAGGCCGGACCGGGAACCGGCGAAGGCGGGACCCCTCGGGAGACATGGGCGCCAAAGCAGTGGCAGCCACAGGCAAAGTCTCTGGGGGCAGAGTGGCAGCCACAGGCAAAGTCTCTGGGGGCAGAGTGGCAGCCACAGGCAAAGTCTCTGGGGGCAGAGTGGCAGCCACAGGCAAAGTCTCTGGGGGCAGAGTGGCAGCCACAGGCAAAGTCTCTGGGGGCAGAGTGGCAGCCACAGGCAAAGTCTCTGGGGCAATCTCTTTGCCAGACAATTCATCGGCTGACTCCGGAACAGTCTTTTTGTCCAGGGAAAAGTCAGCTGAATGTGGCAGATTCCAGTGAACACTACTGGGTGAGACTGCTTCGACGACCCGCTCGGGAACAGGAACAGAGGAGACGGCGTCGACGACCCGCTCGGGAACAGGAACAGAGGAGACGGCGTCGACGACCCGCTCGGGAACAGGAACAGAGGAGACGGCGTCGACGACCCGCTCGGGAACAGGAACAGAGGAGACGGCGTCGACGACCCGCTCGGGAACAGGAACAGGATCAGGATCCGGTGAGGCGGCAGCATCGGGCCCCTCTGGAACGGGATCAGGATCCGGTGAGGCGGCAGCATCGGGCCCCTCTGGAACGGGATCAGGATCCGGTGAGGCGGCAGCATCGGGCCCCTCTGGAACGGGATCAGGATCCGGTGAGGCGGCAGCATCGGGCCCCTCTGGAACTGGAACTGGAGCCGGACCTGAAGTGGCGGCTTGTCGGACTAGGACTGGAACTGGAGCCTGGCAGGCGGAGTCGACCAGGACTGGAACTGGAGCCTGGCAGGCGGAGTCGACCAGGACTGGAACTGGAGCCTGGCAGGCGGAGTCGACCAGGACCGGAACTGGAGCCTGGCAGGCGGAGTCGACCAGGACTGGAACTGGACCCTGGCAGGCGGAGTCGACCAGGACCGGAACTGGACCCTGGCAGGCGGAGTCGACCAGGACCGGAACTGGACCCTGGCAGGCGGAGTCGACCAGGACTGGAACTGGATCAGGTGAGTCAATGTCAGCGACCCCCTCAGGAACAGGATCCACCAGGATGCAGGTGCTCGGCAGCTGGACCTCAACGGCGCTCGGCAACTGGACCTCCGCGGCGCACGGCAGCGGCGAGGTCTGGCGTCCTTTGGAGCCACGTTTCCTCCTGGAGGACTTTCCAGAAGATGTATCCTTGGAGTGCTGGGGAGCTGGTTCAAGCAGGTTACTGGGTTGGTTTGTGGGGAAATTGTCCAGTCCAAGGGCTCTATCAAGCAAAAATGAACACAACTCGCTGGAAGAGATGGAAACGGTAGGTGACTGGGAGCCTTTCTTCCGTTGGGAACCCCGCCGACCCTTGGGGGCTGATTTAAAAGCTAGGCGGGTTCCCCAAAAGGGAGACTCCCGGTCAACATCTGACAGGGTATCTGAGGGGGGATGATCTGATGGGTTATTGGCAGGAATGGTGGCAGGTTTGAGGTTATCCAAAACTGGGGGGGCAAATCCTTGTTGACCAACAGGTTGCAGGCTCATTACCCCCATATGGGTTGTGTGTGGAGTGGACCGGGGGCTAGTGGAAGGCAAAACTGCAGACTGGTGACCGGTTGACTGGGGAAAACTAGACTGGGGAAGTTTGGGATCCTGAGCTGACGCAGAATGATTATGCTGAGCAGACAAGGTGGCCAACTGACTTGTGAGGAAAGTGAACTGGTTCAACAGTGTTTGATGAGTGACAGACAGTTCTTTAATAACCTGTTCGTGATGGTCAAGTATCAATCCCTGACTGGTAACGGCCTGATTGACCTGGGGGCATGCTGACACTGAGCTACCACCAAGCTCTGTGCCTGCTGGGTTCTCTTTTGGCCAGACCATACTGTTACGGGAGGTGGCTGAGAGCCCACGCGCAGACACCAGAGCAGGCTGAATGACTTTCAACAGTGATTTATTATAGAAAGGACTGAACTGTGAACAAACTTGAGTGAAACTAAACTAACAGAGGATGAACCAACAGGAACAAAACTAAATATAGCAAAGGTCAAAATTAAACCAAAGAAATATTATAACCAACAACTGAGGAGGGGAATCCAAGGCTAACAGAATAATGTGCATGAAAAACTAACTAACAAATGGGGACAGAGGAAACTAACTACAACAGAAACAGAGAACTGAACTGAGGAAGAGAACAGAATGGAGCAACCAGAGTTAATGCATGAAATGAACTACAAAACCAAAGACCTAAACCAACAAACCAAACAGGATCAACCGATACAAATTAACGAAAGCAAGACAAACCAAACAAGATACTCACATAATAGAAACTAAACTAAAGGGACAGGCGGGCTGAGGGGAAGCAGACAGGAGACAGGTAGGAATGCAAGCAGAATGGAGGCTGGCTGGGGGGACAGGATCCAGATGGTGGAGAAGTCACAGAGGCAGGGGGGTAAGGTGGCAGGTAATCGAGGGAAGGCTGGCAGGCTGAAGGCAGAACAGGTACGGCAGAGAAACGGGGTTCGAATGGCTATGGTCTGGCAGAGGTGGGCTGAATGAACTGAGCTTTTATAGAGTGTGGATGATTGAACGCAGGTGAGCCGATTCTCACAGCTGCCTGCAATTGCAGCAATCGGGGAGAGAGCAGGCACAGCTGAGCACACAGGAGTGAGGGAGAAATTGAGGAAAAGCAGGAGCAGAGTGAGAGAGAGGGAGGAAAGGAGAAAGAAAAGAGACAGGCAGGGCAAAGCAAGGATCATGACACAAACTTTAAATGTGTGATCAGGTTACAGCCCTGATGATTTCCATAGACCAATATACAGTCACAGTGATAGCGCCACATGTTGGATGGACAGTAAGTGCTGCATAAACAGTCTGTAATAATCCAGTCTGCCAGAAATTTGACCTGTGTGTTCAGAATCCAGCTCTTGTTGCATTCATGGGCCTAAATGCGCTCCCCTTCCTGATGAAAAGTTATAAAAGTCTTCTCTGTCGATCAAAGGGTGTGGCCATGGCAGCCCCCCGAAATACTGATCATTCGCCATCCTTCGCCATGCCACAGGAAGTGCTGGTCTAACTCTCCTGAACATGCTCCAATCTGAATGAAACTTTACATGTATGATCACAGACCTGCGCTGATGACATCCATATGGTAATATTCACTCACAGTCATAGCGCCACCTTGTGGCAACAGGATTTTTGCTTTTTAAAATACTTTTATGTACTGTTGTCAACCCGTTGTCCAGATTCACCTCAGACCTGCTGACATAAGCCTGAACACATTGATGATGAATCACAGAGAAAATGGTGACGTGTCATCAAAGGGCGTGTCTGTGGCGGCGTGGCGAATTTTGATGTTTCGCCATGAAAATTCAAGGGCCTATATCTCAGCTGAACAAGAACCTATCTGCTCCAAACTTCATATTCAGAATGTCATATCCAGTCTGAAGACATCCACACTCAAAAAATGTTGAAATAGTCATAGCGCCACCAACTGGCAACAAGATGTTTTGGAATTACATTTGCCCATCCCATTGCCCTAAACTTGGTCAAATAATTCTGAAAATTGGTGTGATGAGTCTTTACACGATGATCATGGCACAGTGTGAAGATTTTGGCATTCTACAAAACGCTGTTGCCGTGGCAACGCAAAGTTGATATGAAAAACAACTTGCCTTTGACAGCTCAAGAATTTTCAAAACACACCAAAATTTGCACACACATCACCACCAGTGAAAGGAAGAAAACTGTATGCATCTCAGCACAACACGTGCTATAGCGCCCCCTACAGCATTTTTAACAAACAGCCCCCGCGGCACATTTAACCTACGTCCACAAAATTTGGGGGACATGTAGAACACATCAGGATGCACAAAAAATCCTCTTGGAGCCACGCCCTAAACCCAACAGGAAGTCCGGCATGTTCAATTAATTGGACAAATTTTGACGAATGTTGTTCATTTTTGAGAACTATCTCCTCCTAGGGGATAAGTCATGCAGACCTCAAATTTGACCAGTATATACACCAGGACATTATGATCAAAAGTTATAAAAAGCTTCCTCCAATGTCAAAGGGCGTGGCCATAGCGACCCCCTGAAGTTTGATCTTTCGCCATGAAATATCAACTGCTGTGTAAATATCCTCTGCTTGCTCCAATCTGCCTCAAACTTTGCATGTTTAATCACACTCCTGCCCTGACCACATCCATGTGCCAAAATACATTCACAGCTTGTGGCATAGCGCCCCCTGCAGCATTTTAAAAAATGGCCCACTCATCAAATTTAACCTACGTCTACAAAATTTGGCATGCATATGTAACACATCAGTGTGAACAAAAAAGTCTCTTGGAGCCATTCTCTAAGCCCAACAGGAAGTCGGCAATTTTGATTTCAATGTCGGATTTTTGCTGTTTTTGCTCATTTTCAGAAATTAATTGCTCACAGACAATAACTCCAAAACATCTGAAATTGTGCCAATATATGGAACACATCTTCAGGTTGAAAATATGTGAAAATCATATGCCAAACCCAAAGGGCGTGGCCATGGCGGCCGACTGAACTTTGATGCTTCGCCAGGAAGGAGGAAGTCTTGTTAAATCCCCTGTATGTGCTGCTATCTGCCTCAAACTTTAAATGTGTGATCAGGTTACAGCCCTGATGATTTCCATAGACCAATATACAGTCACAGTGATAGCGCCACCTGTTGGATGGACAGTAAGTGCTGCATAAACAGTCTGTAATAATCCAATCTGGCAGAAATTTGACCTGTGTGTTCAGAATCCAGCCCTGGTTGCATTCATGGGCCTAAATGCGCTCCCGGTCGCAGCATCGCCTGACGTACGTGCTTGGGGTCGCCGACCAGCAAGGGGTGCGAGGACCCGTTCATCACTGCTTGCAGCTTTAATTAGGGCCCGAGCACCAACGGTGCGTAGGACCCTATTGCATTTGTATTCGTTTTTATTATTATTATTATTATTATTATTATTATTATTATTATTTTTCTCCTGACAGAAGAACTGCATTTTTGAGGGCCTAAACGCGCTCAAAAACTCACGAAAATTTGCACACACATCAGAAGTGGCGAAAAATTTTATATTTCATGGGAGCTGCACATGTGTGTGGCAAAATGGCTCTATAGCGCCACCTTGAAAATTGGGTTCTATGGGAGTTAATACGGCTAGTTTCATGTAACCCTACCAAATTTGGTACACATGTGCACCAAGACAAGACAAACAAAATTGCCTAATCAATCCATCAGCAAAAATGTACAGGAAGTCCGCCATTTTGCTTTATATTTCTGATTATTGGACATATTCAAAAGCTATAACCGCACACAGGGTAACTCCAAGACAGCTGAAATTTGGTCAGTATATACAACAGGCCTTAAAGATGAGAAGTTATCAAAATCTTCCACAAAAGTCAAAGGATGTGACCGTGGTGGCCCTCTGACCTTTATGTACTTTTACCGTTGTCAGCAGCTCTGGATTAAATCCAGATAAATGGTGCAACGCTGACACCTACTGTTCAAATCGTATAAATGCAGGTCTGTGTCATTGTAGAAAAATCCCTCCGTTTCAATACATTTTAATGTATTATTATTATTTGGTTGACCGTATTCAACTGAAAGTTGGTGACATAAGCCTCAAGATGTTGATGATGATTCATGGAGAAAACTGTGACTGTTAGTCAAACTGTTAGTCTGTGGCGGCGTGGCGAACTTGATGTCTCGTCATGACAACTAAAATGTTTATATCTTAGCTGTACATGATCCAATCTATCCCAAATTTCATATTCTGGACAAGAGTCCACTTCTGAACACATCCACATTTTAAAATTTAGTCATAGTCATAGCACCACCGATTGGTAACAGGAACTTAAAGACAGTATATTTGCAGGTATCATTGCTTCAAACTTTGCAATATAAGCAATATATATATAAAGCTGACGTGCAAAAGCTCATATCTCTCCCAAAACCTTTCACTCATGTTTCAAAACTAAATTTCTTAGTCAGTGCCACCAAAAATGCACTGACTATTCTCAATTGCTTTGGCTCATTTCTTGAAACAGACCAGACGTTCTCAACCCTCTTGGTGCTTTTGCCAAAATAACATGGATGGTTCAGCACAACACCATGGTTCACCTGCAAAAGCTCATATCTCTCCCAAAACAGTTCACACGACTGGTCAAAACTAAATTCTATTCTCATATAAATAGTCAGTGCCTCCAAAATTCATTGTCCCTCTGGCATTGTGTGAGCACTCTTATAAATGTCTATTCATATAATGGTTTGTGTCATTTGAAAACAAAATAGCATTTTGAGAAGTAATAACATCATTTTGAATGTAAAGTTTCAATTGAAGGAGAATTGAGGGCTTTTGCTCATTGTGTGTGTGTGTTTTCTGATTTGTATGCAGAGTTCTGAAATATGAGGCATGCTTTCAGAAAATGTGTGTAAACAATCGAGAAAACTGTATTGACACACATAAAGTAACTTTCATACATCAGAGTAAAAAGAAAATCTATACATCATTACATACTGTAATACAAACACATAAACAAAAAACAAGGAACATTATATGGTTCCTACAGTGCTGTAAATAAAGCTGTCCTCACCGTCCCTCTCCTGGCCACCGTATGTTCATGACTAATCCTGACAACTGAACAGACTATTGTGCATGTGATGACTTATACAATGAAATGATGCTGACATGTTTTGGAGTGAACAACCATCAGACTGAGAAGTCAACAATCAGTTTAGATCAACAAGATCTATTCACTTGGAAATTGTGCTAAATGAAGGCTACCTGTACTAAATCATTTGCAAAGATGTACTGAGACATCGAGACCAGTACTAAGATGTTTGCAATTTGATGAAATGAAGGAGAAATGCCAGTCTGTTGTGAACAATTGCCAAGTAGTTTGGAGGTTTGTCCGTGTTGTTTTGAGAATGTAATTTTAGTTTCGAGAAATGAGCCAAACCTATGGAGAAAAACTGTACAAACAACGATATATCAAATATGTATTTCAACTAGTTTAATTATACATTCGTCAATATTCATATCATCACAGATTGTAGCTAGAAAAGCACCCAGAGAGCACAGACCTCCGCCAAGGAGCTCCAGTCCACCCCAACACAATCTCCCAACGACAAAGTATACTTAAAAAACACTCAATATCTTTGTGCTATATATGTGCACATATATGCTCTGTCCTACCACAAGGTGGCACTGCAGGGCTTTCTAACACTCCCAATGTTAAAAATCTTTTTAAAAATTCCTGGATCCAGACACTGATCTGGATCACTCCCAAAACTCAATCATTTGTTCCTTGTCCCATTTCACAGGGGCTGAGGGGGCATCTCCCACTTAATTTCATGTGGCCTATTCTGCCTATGGCTGGAATATGTACAAATGATTATGTCTTCTTTGTCTTTTTTTTAATTCATGAAAAAAAATATGGTAGCCTCCTGAGACCGTGCGTTCACATGCGTGGACATGGTATTTTGGCTTCCCTGCACCATAAGTTGAAGTTGAGATTGTTAATTTGATTATAGCACAAAAAATAAATAGAAATTTGGGTATGTTGCAAATTTGCAACAACGGGCATAATGGTCAATAATAGCGACCCAATAATACAGTAATATAACATCTCACTCACAGATTTTTAAATTAATAACACAATAGATAATAGTAAATGAGAAATGAGTTTGACACCACTGATGTACATGGTGGCCGAGAAAGTTTGTGATACAATCCTTGAAATTGGTCAGCTAAGTCTGACCACCTTGAAATTTCTGCCACATCCCGACATGCGCCACACCTGGACGTGCGCCACATCCCGACACGCGTGGGTGTGCGAGGGCCCGTTCAACGCTGCTTGCAGCTTTAATTATTATTATTATTTTACCGCCAAATGAATTGCTTTTTTGAGGGCCTAAACATGCACCGATTTGCGTCAAAATCTGCACACACATCAGGACCGGTGAAAAATTTGATATTTTATGGGGTCTGTGTATGTGTGTCCCAAAATGGCTCCATAGCGCCCCCTGCAAAATTTTAAAAAGTGCTATTAGACTAACTGGAAGGACATTTCATCGATGGATACAAAATTTGGCAGGCATGTTCAGCACATCGGGAAAGACAAAAAAGTCAATCATAGCCATGCTCTAAACCAAACAGGAAGTGACATATCTTGCGTTAACTGTGAAAAATCTGTGATGAACTGCTCCTAGGGGGTAAGTCTTAGAGACCTGAAATTTGGTCCGTACATACAGTAGACCTTCCTGATGAAAAGTTATAAAAGTCTTCTATGTCGGTCAAAGGGTGTGGCCATGGCAGCCCCCCGAAATACTGATCCTTCGCCATGAAACAGGAAGTGCAGGTCTAACTCTCTGAACATGCTCCAATCTGAATGAAACTTTACATGTAGGATCACAGACCTGAGCTGATGTCATCCATATGATAATATTCACTCACAGTCATAGCGCCACCTTGTGGCAACAGGAGTTTTGCTTTTTTAATACTTTTATGTACTGTTGTCAACCCGTTGTCCAGATTCACCTCAGACCTTCTGACATAAGCCTGAACACATTGATGATGAATCACAGAGATGTGAAGATTTTGGCATTTTATAAAACGCTGTTGCTGTGGCAACGCAAAGTTGATATGAAAAACAACTTGCCTTTGACAGCATAAGAATTATCAAAACATCACCAAAATTTGCACACACATCACCACCAGCGAAAGGAAGAAAACTGTATGCATCTCAGCACAACACGTGCTATAGCGCCCCCTACAGCATTTTTAACAAACAGCCCCTGCAGTACGTTTAACCTATGTCCACAAAATTTGGGGGACATATAGAACACATCAGGACGCACAAAAAATCCTCTTGGAGCCATGCCCTAAACCCAACAGGAAGTCCGCCATGTTCAATTAATTGGACAAATTTTGACGAATGTTGTTCATTTTTGAGAACTATCTCCTCCTAGGGGATAACTCGCACAGACCTCAAATTTGACCAGTATATACACCAGGACATTATGATCAAAAGTTATAAAAAGATAACTCCAATGTCAAAGGGTGTGTCTGTGGCGGCGTGGCGAACTTCGATGTCTCGCCATGACTACTAAAGTGTTTATATCTCAGCTGTACATGATCCGATCTGGCCCAAATTTCATGTGCTGGACAACAGTCCACTTCTGAACACATCCACATTTTAAAATTTAGTCATAGTCATAGCGTCACCTAGTGGTAAAAGGATTCTCTCTAACGAGGACATTTGTCCTTACCACTGCTCCATACTTTGTGATATCATCCTGAAATTTGTCCAGTATATACAACAGGCCTTAAAGATGAGAAGTTATCAAAATCTTCCACAAAAGTCAAAGGATGTGCGCGTGGTGGCCCTCTGACCTTTATGTACTTTTACCATTGTACAGCAGCTCTGGATTAAATCCAGATAAATGGTGCAACGCTGACACCTACTGTTCAAATCGTATAAATGCAGGTCTGTGTCATTGTAGAAAAATCCCTCTGTTTCAATACATTTTAATGTATTATTATTATTTGGTTGACCGTATTCAACTGAAATTTGGTGACATAAGCCTCAAGATGTTGATGATGATTCATGGAGAAAACTGTGGCGGCGTGGCGAACTTGATGTCTCGCCATGACTACTAAAGTGTTTATATCTCAGCTGTACATGATCCAATCTATCTCAAATTTTATATTCTGGACAAGAGTCCACTTCTGAACACATCCACATTTTAAAATTTAGTCATAGTCATAGCACCACCGATTGGTAACAGGAACTTAAAGACAGTATATTTGCAGGTATCATTGCTTCAAACTTTGCAATATAAGCAATATATATATAAAGCTGACGTGCAAAAGCTCATGTCTCTCCCAAAACCTTTCACTCATGTTTTAAAACTAAATTTCTTTCTCATATAAATAGTCAGTGCCACCAAAAATGCACTGACTATTCTCAATTGCTTTGGCTCATTTCTTGAAACAGACCAGACGTTCTCAACCCTCTTGGTGCTTTTGCCAAAATAACATGGATGGTTCAGCACAACACCATGGTTCACCTGCAAAAGCTCATATCTCTCCCAAAACAGTTCACACGACTGGTCAAAACTAAATTCTATTCTCATATAAATAGTCAGTGCCTCCAAAATTCATTGTCCCTCTGGCATTGTGTGAGCACTCTTATAAATGTCTATTCATATAATGGTTTGTGTCATTTGAAAACAAAATAGCATTTTGAGAAGTAATAACATCATTTTGAATGTAAAGTTTCAATTGAAGGAGAATTGAGGGCTTTTGCTCATTGTGTGTGTGTGTTTTCTGATTTGTATGCAGAGTTCTGAAATATGAGGCATGCTTTCAGAAAATGTGTGTAAACAATCGAGAAAACTGTATTGACACACATAAAGTAACTTTCATACATCAGAGTAAAAAGAAAATCTATACATCATTACATACTGTAATACAAACACATAAACAAAAAACAAGGAACATTATATGGTTCCTACAGTGCTGTAAATAAAGCTGTCCTCACCGTCCCTCTCCTGGCCACCGTATGTTCATGACTAATCCTGACAACTGAACAGACTATTGTGCATGTGATGACTTATACAATGAAATGATGCTGACATGTTTTGGAGTGAACAACCATCAGACTGAGAAGTCAACAATCAGTTTAGATCAACAAGATCTATTCACTTGGAAATTGTGCTAAATGAAGGCTACCTGTACTGAATCATTTGCAAAGATGTACTGAGACATCGAGACATGAACTAAGATGTTTGCAATTTGATGAAATGAAGGACAAATTCCAGTCTGTTGTGAACAATTGCCAAGTAGTTTGGACGTTTGTCCATGTTGTTTTGAGAATGTAATTTTAGTTTCGAGAAATGAGCCAAACCTATGGAGAAAAACTGTACAAACAACGATATATCAAATATGTATTTCAACTAGTTTAATTATACATTCGTCAATATTCATATCATCACAGATTGTACCTAGAAAAGCACCCAGAGAGCACAGACCTCCGCCAAGCAGCTCCAGTCCACCCCAACACAATCTCCCAACGACAAAGTATACTTAAAAAACAGTCAACATCTTTGTGCTATATATGTGCTATATATGTGCTCCGTCCTACCACAAGGTGGCACTGCAGGGCTTTCTAACACTCCCAATGTTAAAAATCTTTTAAAAAATTCCCAGATCCAGATAGTGATCTGGATTACTCCCAAAACTCAATCATTTGTTACTTGTCCCAATTCACAGGGGTTGAGGGGGGCAACTTCCACTTCATTTCATGTGCGGTCAATATGACCGCCTATGGCCAGAATAGGTACAAATGATTATGTCTTCTTTGTCTTTTTTTTAAATCATGAAAAAAAATTAGTTTTTAAACTAGTTTAAATATGTCCAAGGTACATGGTGGCGTGTCACTGCCATTTATAAATATAAATCTTGCATCCAACACTGAGCTATTAGAATGATTCACAGATTCATGTTTTTAATTTAAATGTGCATGGTTATTTGGCTGACATGTACTTGTGATATGTATAATAACAATAAATTATTATTACTATTGCTACTGCTTATGCCAGCAGTGTTCAATATTTTCAGGCCAACAACCCCCAAACTGATGGATAGATGGAGCAGGGATCTCCTACGATACACCTTATATAATATTGTTTAACCCCTTAACGCCTGAATTTATATACAAGTATATTAAAAAATGTGTTTTGTGTTTTTGCCTTTATGTAGGTGTCACATGAGGGTTGAGATTGTTAATTTGATTATAGCACAAAAAATAAATAGAAATTTGGGTATGTTGCAAATTTGCAACAACAGGCATAATGGTCAATAATAGCGACCCAATAATACAGTAATATAACAATAATAAAACAGATTTTTTAAATTGATAACAGAACAGAAAAAAATAGAACATATAAATCTCACTCACAGATTTTTAAATTAATAACACAACAGATAATAGTCAATGAGAAATGAGTTTGACACCACTGATGTTCATGGTGGCCGAGAAAGTTTGTGATACAATCCTTGAAATTGGTCAGCTAAGTCTGAGCACCTTGAAATTTCTGCCACATCCCGACATGCACCACACCTGGACGTGCGCCATGTCCCGACATGCGTGGGTGTGCGAGGACCCGTTCATCGCTGCTTGCAGCTTTAATTAAAATCTTGTGGCTGCGTCACATGGTGTGGGCGTGGCATGGCGGCCATTTTGAACAAAAAACCTACATGGCGCCCTCTAGAACACGTGGTGCGCAGGCATTGGAATTTAACGAACTCCTCCCAGGATTTTTGTTCCATCTTCACCAAATTTGCTGTGTGGCATCTTGACCCCTCCAGGATGAAAAGTTATTAAAATCTTGTGGCTGCGTCACACGGTGTGGGCGTGGAATGGCGGCCATTTTGAACAAAATCGCCATATGGAATGAAACAGGTTTTGGAGGTGAAGGCATCCATGTAAAATCACCAAATCCACACAAATCCTCATTAATCTCAAGAACTACGAATTGATATACAATTCAAGAATGGGCATGATCAAACAGCTCCACAGTGCTCCCTACAAATATTCAAATACTCATATAAAATCACTGCTTTATCCTACAAACATGAAATTTGGTACACACGTATAGTATCCCAAGACCAACAGATGTGCACACTCCACATTTCAAACAGCACCACAGCGCCCCCTACATATTTCAAAAATTCCTATAAAATCACTGGTTTGTCGTACAGACATGAAATTTGGTACATGTGCAGAGCAGGATGAGATAAATACTATTGCGTGCTATGGACATTCTGATCGTATCCCAAACGGCCATGGGGGGGAGCAAGGGCCCGTCCGACGCTGCTTGCAGCTTTAATTCGGGCCCGAGCACGACAATGCGTAGGACCCTATTGTTCCCCTAGTGTTTGGCGGTTGGGATGGCGGTTTATTAGGGCCCGAAGCACTACAGTGCGTAGGACCCTCTTGTTCCTGTAGTGTTTCTTTGGCGGTTGGTTTGGCGGTTGGTTTGGCGGTTTGGCGGTTTCTTTTTCTTACGCCACTTTGAACCTCAATTTGACCCCCTAAACATGCTCAAAAACTCACCAAATTTGGCACACACATCAGGACTGGTGAAAAATTTGATATTTTGGGGCTATTACACATATGAAAGGCAAAATGACTCAATAGCGCCACCTTGAAAATTGGGCTTTAGTGGAGTTAATAAGGCTAGTTTCACGAAAACTCATGAAATTTGGTACACACGTACAGTAGCGAAAGACAAAAACATTCCTGCTTTTAAAATTTCAAAAAGAGCTCAACGGCGCCCCCTAGAGCACGTGGTGTGCAGACATTGGAATTTAACGAACTCTTCCAAGCATTTTTGGCCGACCTTCACCAAATTCGCTGTGTGGCATCTAGACCCATCCAGGATGAAAAGTTATTAAAATCCCGTGGGTACGTCACACGGTGTGGGCGTGGCATGGCGGCCATTTTGAACAAAAAAGCTCAACGGCGCCCCCAAAGAAAAGCTGTGCGCAGGCATTGGAATTTATCGAACTCCTCCCAGGATTTTTGTCCCATCTTCACCAAATTTTCTGTGTGGCATCTAAACCCCTCCAGGATGAAAAGTTATTAAAATCTTGAGGCTGCGTCACATGGTGTGGGTGTGGCATGGCGGCCATTTTGAACAAAAAAACTTAACGGCGTCCCCTGGAACACGTGGTGCACAGGCATTGGAATTTAACGAACTCCTCCCAGGATTTTTGGCCATTCTTCACCAAATTCGCTGTGTGGCATCTGGACCCATCCAGGATGAAAAGTTATTAAAATCTCGTAGATACGTCACACGGTGTGGGCGTGGCATGGCGGCCATTTTGAACAAAAAAGCTCCATGGCGCCCCCTAGAAAATGTGGCGCGTAGGCATTAGAATTTAACGAACTCCTCCGAGGATTTTCATCCGACTTTTACCAAATTGGCTGTGTGGCATGTAAACCCATCCAGGATGAAAAGTTATTAAAATCTTGTGGCTGCGACACATGGTGTGGGCGTGGCATGGCGGCCATTTTGAACAAAAAAGCTTAACGGCGTCCCATGGAACACGTGGTGTGCAGGCATTGGAATTTAACGAACCACTCCGAGGATTTTTTTCCCATCTTCACCAAATTCACTTCTAGGCATCTTGACCCCTTCAAGATTAAAAGTTATTAAAATCTTGAGGCTGCATTACGCGGTGTGGGCGTGGCATGCGGGCATTTTGAAGAAAAAAGCTTAACATTGTACAATGGAACACGTTGTGCGCAGGCATTGGAATGTAATGAACTCCTCCCAGGATTTTTGTCCGATCTTCACCAAATTCGCTGTGTGGCATCGACACCCCTCCAGGATGAAAAGCTATTATAAAATATCGTGGTTACGTCACACGGTGTGGGCGTGGCATGGCGGCCATTTTGAACAAAAAAGCTTATCATTGTACAATGGAACACGTGGTGCGCAGGCATTGGAATTTAACAAACTCCTCCCAGGATTTTTGTCTGATCTTCACCAAATTCGCTGTGTAGAATCTACACCCCTCCAGGATGAAAAGTTATTAAAATCTTGTGGCTGCGACACACGGTGTGGGCGTAGCATGGCGGCCATTTTGAACAAAAAGCTCCATGGCGCCCCATAGAACACGTGGTGCGCAGGCATTGGAATTTAATGAACTCCTCCCAGGATTTTTGTCCGATCTTCACCAAATTCGCTGTGTGGCATCTAGACCCCTCCAGGATGAAAAGTTATTAAAATCTAGTGGCTACGTCACACAGTGTGGGCGTAGCATGGCGGCCATTTTGAACAAAATCGCCATGTGGAACGAAATGGGTTTTGGAGGTGAAGGGATTCATGTAAAATCACCAAATCTACACAAAACCTCAATAATCTCAAGACCTAATATTAATATACAGTTCAGGAATGGACGTGGTCAAACGGCTCCACAGCACCCCCGACAAATATTCAAATATTCATATAAAATCATTGCTTTATCTTACAAACATGCAATTTGGTACATATATAGTATCCCAAGACCAACAGATTTGCACAGTCCAAAATTCTAATCGGCTCTACGGCGCCCCCTAGACAAGGTCGTGTGGAGAGGAGTATGATCAGGAGCGAGGGCCCGTCTGACGCTGCTTGCAGCTTTAATTAGGGCCCGAGCACTACAGTGCGTAGGACCCTATTGTTCCTGTAGTGTTTCTTTGGGGGAATGGGTGATGGCGGTTTATTAGGGCCCGAGCACGAAAAGGCAAAGGCCAGCGATCAGTGTGAAACACTGAACATGCAGAGACATTGGAATTTAACGAACTCCTCCCAGGATTTTTGTCCGATCTTCACCAAATTGGCTGTGTTGCATCTAGGCCACTCCAGGATGAAAAGTTATTAAAATCTCGTGACTGCGTCACACGGTGTGGGCGTGACAGGGCGACCATTTTGAGCGTGTGGCCATGAAGTGTTAAAAGCTCATAACTTGACTGTACATGATCAAATGTGAATGAAACTTGATATGCTTGATGACAGCCTATCCCTCAACACTGTGGAACAGTCAAACAGCTCCACAGCGCCCCCTAGAAATTTCCTAAATTTATGTAAAATCACTAATTTGTCCTACAGACAAAATTTGGGACATGTGCAGAGCAGGATGAGACAAACACTGTAAACACTGCGTGCTTTAGACATTCCAATCATCTCCACAGGGGCGGTGCGGTGAGGAGCGAGGGCCCGTCCGACGCTGCTTGCAGCTTTAATTAGGGCCCGAAGCACTACAGTGCGTAGGACCCTATTGTTCCTGTAGTGTTTCTTTGGCGGTTTCTTTGGCGGTTTGTTTCTTTTTCTTACGGTCGTGTGGAGAGGAGTATGATGAGGAGCGAGGGCCTGTCCGACGCTGCTTGCAGCTTTAATTGTTATTATTATGTATTCATCTATCCAACCAAAGCACTAACATGTCAGTCAAAAATTTACCTTAGGTTTTCAATTGGACTGAGATTTGGCAACTTAAAGGCATAGTGTATGATTCACTTAATTTCCATAGTGATCGAACTATTCTCATGCACTACACATTGTCATCCTGGAAGAGATCATTCCTATCTGGATAGAGTCATTTCATCACTGGATAAAGCTGATTCACTCAGAACTCGTTGACGAAGGCGTACACCACCCCTACACATAAGTGGGTGTGAAAGACTTTATACACACACACACACACACACACACACACACACACACACACACTCACACACACACATAGTTGTGTAGTGTAATGGTAGCTAAAATTCTCACCTTCAATTATATGTTTTCGAGATAATCCTCTTTCCATTTCTGCTCTGAAAAACAAACAGCAGTGTTGTATTTTATATTGTATATGCATTTATTTTATGTTATTGCTACTTTAAAAACATGTAAGCACAAAGCACAGAGTCAAATTCTTTTGAATATCTAAGTACTAACTTTATAAATCTAATGGAGTTGATTTAAGTGAGACAGAAAAAGATTTGGGATGTCGTTACCGGTGAGGATGATTCATGTATTGGCAAACAGCGTGATTGATTGGGGATTCCAAATGGTCTATGACTGAAGTGAATTTTTTACATGGGAAAGTGGTGAATTGTTTGCAAATGGTGCTATTTTTAATATTTTTTTGTTCATGATGTACAACAGTGTATTCACATTAAAAATGCTGCTAATGCCAGTTTGCTAAAGGGATTGAATTTACTTCTTTTTCCTTTAAAAATTGGCAAATTCTCACTATAGGCATGATAGAAAGCTGAATTTAAAACCTGGTAGGCACATGATGCAAATAGCAGTGAACAGTGAGACAGTCAAAATCACAAAGAGATTTGTGTTGGATTTTTCTAAGTTTGTTAGAGCTAGTAATATTTTGTGTGTTCTTGTAATCAACATTATTTCCAAGGAGGTGTCCGGTGAAAATTTATGGTATCTTTTAATATACTGAAAAGTAAAAGTTAACATTTAATACAACAGAACACAGAAAGCTTCCTAGCCAAACAGAGAGTAAAGCGTTCAGAACAGAGACTTGTTAAGATTCAGGCTCCATAACTTAAACTAAAAGATGAAGGTTCCTTCCTAATAAAACTGTTGACATGGGCCACCCATTTAGTAGCTGCTGCTGTTATTTCTCCCCAGCCCTTTCTGATCTCGACTGATGTAGCGATATCCCATGACCAGACAGAAGCTTCTGTGTTATTTCATCAGTCTGCAGTTCTTAAAACCACTTCCATTTGGCATTTTTGGGGAAACAGTAAATGGCCCAGAATGCATTACACATCATTTCATGTAATGTTGCTGCCACTGAGGGGCCTCCTTCCAATACTTATTTTAGTAACTGTAATCAAATGAAGACAGGAAGAGGGAGAAACAGAGAAAGACAAACAAGAGAGAAACAGACGATGTATACATACTTTCCTCCCCAGAAGATTTTGGTGGTGATGACTAAACTGGAACGTCTACATGTGAGATCATATAAAAACAGAAATCAGAATGTAATCAGTCTGATTAGAGAGTTTTGTTCACTCAGATATGATGCCTGGAAGCAATAAGCATCCTTGACAACAACAACAACAAAATAAACATTATAATTTTAGTACAAGCATATTGCCTATCTGAACAGATTGAATAAAATTTCATTAATTATTGCCTCATTTACTTCTGTTGAAAATCAACAATCACCTGTCTTCAATCATCTCCCTAGTTCAGAAAACCTCAGCTCAGACCTACATTCTCTGCCAGACCCTAGCCCAAGACATACCTCACTCAGCCTAAGCCTTGCTTGATTTATTTCCAATTTATTGCCATGCCTGTTTGCAATGCCCTCCGTTTCTCTAAACAGTCGCAATTAAATTCAATTCAATTTTTTATATAGTGGCAATTCACAACATATCTCATAGCACACTATGTCATCTCTCTAAAGCATCTCAAAACTATTCCTACCTTCACAGTTTTGTATTTGAGTTCTCCTGAATGCTCTTGTTGAATTTCTATTTTGTTTACACAGATGACCTCTGAACCTATGCAGTGTTTTATACACCTCTCCCTTATTTCTTTGTTCGTTAGATAAGATCTTTTCTGTTTTTCTTAACTTACAATTGTCTATGAAGCAACAGGCAAAATATGAACTATACGTTAGGCAATGAATTGTGTAAATTGGGTTGTGCTGTTGAATAAAACATATAAAGGTTTAAAACTGTGGGAAATGTGTCACCTCTTATAATGTCATGAGACTTTAAATGGATCAGCCTAGCAACACTTGACCATGCAGATGACATGTACAATAAACACAAGTAATTAAAGAAAAGTGATGATATCAATGTCAAACTGATATGACACTACTATGACACTAAACATGCACAAACAGGACATATAAATCTGAAACTACCTCCATCCTTTCTTCTTTATGATACTTCCCAAAACAAGTTCAGCCCTGGGAAAGGAGATTAGCAGATAAAGAGTTTTAATGCTTCAATAAATAAAAGTAATTCTGGTAGTGTCATTTTTCAACATTTATCGTGTCATTTCTTTAACACTAGGGTGACATTTTGTTTTATGAATTCTCACAGGTTACAAATGGTACTTAAATGCAGATACAGGGAAATAAATGAGTAACAACTGGGATTTCTAGAGAAAAGAAGAGATATATTATACTGTAAGCATTTTGTAAGTACTGGATATCTACAGGGTATTTCAGAGGAAGGGGAAAACAATTTATACTGTACATATCTTGTAAGTACTGGGTACCTACTGGCACTACTGTTACCTCTGGTACTGATCAAGCTAAACAGTTGGCAACAGTGCCAGTGGTATCCTTTAAGTAATTACAAGATAGCATATTTCTCAATTGTTACAGAACAATGAAATAAAAAGAAATATTTGTGCCCTTTTCTCATGGAAGCTGTGCCAGTCATTTTTTACAGGTGTGCCATTGGCAGGCAAGCGACACTGTCATCATAAAAGTGTATGATGCATATCTCATCTACTTAATGAAATTATGTGGAATAACAACAAGTCGATACTTTTTTCTCGTCATTGAACATTATAAACATACATTTAGCTGTAGGACATGGAATGGATATTCTTGCAAAATTAAGGATTCAAATGTGAGAAAAACTCTAGAAATGGGTCTGTTAGTCAGCACTGTAGCACCAGGGTTTAGAAAAAAAACCAAATGTACTTTTATCAAGTGCACAGCTATGGAAGGCCTGTATTCCCATCCAAAAATAAGAAATAGAACAGTAATATAATATGTAATATATACTGTATAAAAAGGAATAACCTATTCTATCCACATAGTTACCAAAGCAAATCCAGACTATTTCACTATAATTTCAGGGTGCGGGTTCAGCTATAAAATCTCTCCTTGTTACTTGGTAACTGTACAATACTCACATTAAAACAAAACCTGAAGCCAAGTGTCCTATCACTACACAACCTCTTATTTTGTCTTCCATTTATAAAATGTACTGGGGAACTTCAAGACTGTTTATTATTTACTTCTAGAGAGAGTTAGCAAAAGTAAAGTGGAGTTAATGACAGGCTTATTCAAACAGAAAATTGTAATGTAATGGTAAAGGCTAATATCATTTTTTGTGCTGTTTGAACTTGAATTAATCTAGGTTGTGTGGTAGGCTTGAGTTATTGTTATTTTAGCCATAACTAAAATAACAATAATGTGTTTAAACCTTGAATAATTTAAGTTTAAACACATTCAAGGTTGTGTAGACTAGTTAATGGACTGGAAAAACAGAGTGAAATATAGAAAAATGAAGAAACTATTGTGGGTCCTACTTTATGACACTCATGTTTTAGTTGGGGGCTGCAAGGTGGCTCAGTAGTTAGCACCACCGCCTCACACCTAGAAGATCCCCGGTTCACATCCTTGTTAGGACGCCTGGGATCTTTCTGTGTGGAGTTTGCACGTTCTCCCTGTGCAGCATGGGTTTTCACCGGGTACTCCGGCTTCTTCCCACAGTCAATTAAGCAGTGTACAGGTAATGGATGGATGGATGCTTTAGTTGGTGGTAACGTCATGGATCTCAGTAGCTGGAAAACAATGTCATCTCATCACACTTAACATAGTAAGATAAAGACTTTACAAATTTTAAACAGAGAACCCAACAAGCCAAAGTTCCCAAAGTTTTTGTGACCCATATAAATGTGACTGGAAACACTGAAGACATTGTTGATATGGCAACAAGTTTGAAGTGGCATAAGTAAAATGTCCTTTGTTGTGTTGACCAAAAAAATGGGGCCAGAGAGCTCATCTCCTGTTGCAACATGTGTGTTTTTTTTAGAAATTTTATGAATTACTTGTATTTAGCAATAGACCCTAGAAGCCATCAAGCCTAATTGATTGAGTAGGCTAAGTAAAGCCCAGTGTATCTTATACAATTGTATATTTACTTCAGATATTGCCTCAGCTAATTAGGACTGCATGACTGTTTGCGAGTCAAATCTTTCCATATTTTCAATAAATGTCCAGCCTCCCCAGTTGAGTGATGGTCTAGTAGACTGTGTATAACAATTGATGGCCATTCTGTGACATCACCAGCAGGTTTCTGAAACAGCAGTTTTGAAGTCCAGTGTCCAGCATCTTGGCAGGGGATGGGTCATCCAAACTTCCATGGGCCATGGATTGCTCTATGATAATACTAACCTGCCAGTAATGCTGGCCATGCCTTTCATTATGCATAATTTTAAGCCTTAATACAACTTGATAACCATTGTCAGTAAAACTCTCCAGTGCTTCTTGTTTGCAGCTCTTCTGATCCATTGTGCTAAGTAGCAGAATTAAAGCTGCAAAAGGCAGAATTCTGCAAAAGGTAAAAATATATCTATATCTATATATATATATTTTTTTTTTAAAGAATTATGGGCTTATGTTCAATTTCCTGCCAGGCCCCAACAATGATGATGCTGTTCATGTTGTTTGTCTGAGTTTGCCTATTTATACTAGGATACCTCCTCAGTCCAAATGCGATGCTGTACACCTAATTGTGTGCTATTTCAGTCAAATCCTGAAGGTTTTATTGGGGTTAGGTAATCACACTTTCATTATCGTGCCAAAAGACAAGCAGCTGCATTTTGTACCAGCTGTAAACAAGATTATGCACACAGGCGCTGATTGGGTGATAGGACTCAGGTGGCAGAGATCAGGGCAGAGGCAGCAATTGAACATACACAAAGACAAACAGAGGAAGACATGCAAAAACATAAAAAAGGAAAACATACAGGAAGTGATCGTACAGAACAAAACCAGAAAACCAAAACATAAAACCGTTACAGACTTGCTCTTATTCCAAATCGCTTTTTTTCAACCATATCTTTATTGGATTTTTCAAATGTAGAAAACGAAACAAAACAAAATGCCATCCATATGACAGAAATAAGTCATTGTGGTGATACACAGATCCTTGTAGAATGGGGACAATGAAATAAAAAATATCAAAACTCTACATTAGGTTTTCCCATGTACACACATATGGTCACCATAGCAGTACAGGCAAAAAGAAATCAAAATAAAGGAAAAGGAAGAGAAAAAAGAGAAGAGAGAGAAAAAAGGGGGAAACAGAACATGGCGGTTAACAGAACGCTTCTGTAAAGATGTGAGATCATGAGTCCATACAACTTTCCTTGCCATACCATCCAGTGAGTTCGGAATTGGGGGAACAGGATTGTGCAGAGGGTGCACTTATTCTGCTCCACGTTCGTTCAACAGATGAGATAGATCATTGTTTTTAGTATATTGGATAAATCGACCCCATACTTTTTTAAATGTCTTCTGTTTGTTCTTAAGAATGTATGAAATTTTTTCCAAAGGTAAGCAAGAAGATAATTCCCTAAACCACATTGCAATACATGGCTTACTTGTACTTTTCCATGTTAAAGCTATTGTTCTCTTTGCTTGTAAGAGACAAATATTTAGAAAAATTCTTTCATGATGTCTTATTTTATGTACATCTAGGTAGAGGCCAAGTAGAAAGAGTTTGAGGTCTAATCTGATTGAGAGGATGTCCTGCGCATTTAATCTAACCTCTTCCCAGAACTCCCTTACTCTTGGACACTGCCATAGGCAGTGAAGAGTAGTGCCACACCTATTGCAAGTGTCCGGAATATTCGCATTAAATTTGTTCAATTTTTCTGGAGTGATGTACACCCTCATCAGCCAGTTATATTGTAAGAGTTTTAAGCGAGTATTACCTGTCCCTGTCTGGGCTGCCTTACATGCACTATGCTACTGTTCCAGTGTCAGATCCCCCTGTAAATCAGATTTCCATGCATTAAACTTAGAGTCAGAAGACTCAGTTGAGGAGGCTTTCAATAAGTCATAAAATTCAGAGATAATGCCCTTTCCAAAAGGATTTTTAAGAAGAGTTTTTTCCAATAGGGTCAGAAGTGTGCAAGTCATGTGTTGACTTTGATTTGCTGTAATAAAATTCCTTAACTGGAGGTATTTGAAAAAATGTTTGCGAGGGATATTGTATTTCCTGATCAGCTCCTCGAATGTTAAGATAGTCCCATTACTACCATAAATGTCTTTTATTTGTTTTACCCCTCTATCTGCCCACAGTTTAAAACCAGCATCCACTTTTCCTGGGGTGAAGAAGTTGTTACCCCAGATTGGGCTGAAATAGGAAAGGGAGGAACAATCTTTTTGAAATTTTCTGACTTCTTGCCAGACTCCTATCATGTTTTGGACTATTGGATTAGTGGAAAACTTCTTAAGCTTTTTAGGTTCATCTGAGTAGAGGTAAGTGGGAAATGGGAGCCTTAGAGAGTGTGACTCAATAACCCTCCATGGAAGGGACCCATCTGTAGTGAAATAAAACATAAGCATCCCTAACTGGACTGACCAGTAGTACCATCGGATATTAGGACACTGTAACCCTCCTCTGTCATAGGGTAAGTATAGAAGAGATAAACGAAGCCTGGGGCGCTTATTGTTCCATAAGAAATTACTAAATCAATTTGTCATTCTAGAGAAAAAGTTTGGTGGAGGTGGCAAGGGGATGTTTTGAAATAAATATAGGAGTTTGGGGAGTATATCCATTTTGAGTATGTTGATTCTACCAATGAGAGAGACGTGAAGGCTCGACCATCTTTCGACAGTTTTAGAAATAGATGTAACCATTGGGTTATAATTGACATTGACTATATTTTCTAGTTTAGGGGTGATTTGGATTCCCAGGTAAGTAAAAGAACCCACTATTCTAAAATGGCGAGCAGAGCTGGGTGGATTAGTCCTCTCCTCCGATTTGAGAAACATTATGGAGGATTTTTGATTATTAATTTTATAACCCGATATTTTTCCAAATGACTTGATTAGGTCAAGAAGGGATGGGATAGATCTATCCAACTTTCTAAGAAAAAAAATGACGTCGTCGGCGTAAAGAGCTATTCGATGATCGATTTCTCCCGTCGTTATTCCTGTAATCATGTTATGTTCTCTCACAGAGATTGCGAAAGGTTCGATTGCTATTATGAATAATAGAGGGGATAGAGGACAGCCCTGTCTACAGCCTCTATTGATCATTATTGGTTTTGAGACATTGTTGTTGGTAATGATTTCAGCATAGGGATCCTTATACAAAAGTTTAACCCAATTACAAAAACTCTCCCCCAGACCAAAACGTCCAATAATTTCAAATAAATAGGTCCATTCCACTCTGTCAAAAGCCTTCTCAGCATCTAGTGCTAAGAAGGCTGTATCTGGCGTCCCCCTCTGGTCATGCAAGATATTCAAGACCCTTCTCACGTTGTGGAAACCCTGACGGCCAACTATAAAGCCATTTTGGTCTTCCGTTATTAGACCTGGTAATATTGATTCCAATCTTTTAGCTAAAATTTTGCTGAGTATTTTCAAGTCCAAATTCAAGAGGCTGATTGGCCTCATATTTTCACACTTATTGTTAGGTTTACCGGGCTTTGGGAGTAGAGTAATCAGGGCACCCCTCAAGGAGGGAGGGAGTATCCCCTGAAGAGATTCCAAAAACATTTCGAGGAGGGGTGTTCTGAGTTTTGATTCAAATATTTTATAAATTTCGATGGGTAGGCCATCCGGGCCTGCTGCTTCACCTGAATTCAAGCAACGTATTGCTACCGAGATCTCTTCCAATGTCAAATTTGCCCCCAGCGCCGATCGTTCGCATTCCTCTATTTGGGGAAACCTGAGTTTGTTTAGGAATGGATCTGAGCTATAATCTATTAGCCCTACATTTACTTCAGAACTGTAGAGTCTTTCATAAAAGTCTCTAAATTTGTCATTCATGGCAACAGGATCTACAATGTGTTTCCCCTTATCATTTTTAAGACTGGTGATAGACCTTTCAGTGTGCTGTTGTTTTATACGCCAGGCTACAATTTTCCCAGGTTTTTCCCCTTGGTCAAAGATGCTCTGTTTTAGTTTTAATAGGTTAGCAGCAGCTTTGGATGCTGTAATTCCATTGTATTGTGCTCTCAAAAGTAACAGATCCTGATGGATCTTAGTGCAAGGGCTTCTGAAGTAAATATCTTCCATCGTTTTAATTTTTGCCTCGATTAGTAGCGTTTTCTGTTTGGCTTTTTTAGATTTGGAGCTTATGAAGTTAATTATCTGGCCTCTGAGAAAGGCTTTAAATGCCTCCCACATACTTGCAGATGTCTCATAAGTGTTTATTGAGAAGTATTCATCTATTTGTATTCCAAGAAAACTAATTAAATCTGGATCCTGAAGCCACTTTTGTTGACACTTCCATTTGGGGGGGTCACGTTGCTGTCCTGGGTCAACATAAACCAAAATGTTTATAGCATGGTCCGAGATTAAAATGCTCTCGTAGTTGCAATCCTTAATTTTACATGCTAAACTAGCAGAGATTAGGAAGTAATCCATTCGTGAGTACGAGTTATGAGTTCCAGAAAAACACGAGTATCCTGTTACATCAGGTTTTCTATCTCTCCATATGTCCCGCAGATTTAGTTCCTTCATAAATTGATGTATAACCGCTCTGCTTTTGGTATGGGTTGTATCTAAATGAGTTGATCTGTCTTTACTTGGGTCAGGCGTACAGTTAATGTCTCCCGCAATAATGTAATGCCCGTTCAGTGTTGACAGAGTAAGAAATAAATTGCTGAAAAAGTTTGGGTCGTCCTGATTTGGAGCATAGATATTAACCAAATTGAGACATTCAGTGAAAAGAGTACCCTGGATTATCAAAAATCTGCCAGTTTTATCTGATATTACCTTTGTGACATTCAGTGGAATGGACCCATGGACAAGTGTCATGACTCCTCTCGCATGTGTACTAAAAGGTGCTGAATACACAGCCCCGTGCCACCTCCTCTTAATTCTTATCTCCTCATTCACTGCCAGATGCGTTTCTTGGAGAAAGATGATTTTAGACTGTATATCTTTTAGTCTACCCATTACTTGTTTTACTTTTTTAAATTTTTGCAACCCTCTGCAGTTCCATGATGAGAATTTAATTTCTAACCCACTGGACATAGCAGTTAACCAGGGATGAGTTACTCATGATAAAGCATACAAGGATACCTTCAACCCGCCAGAACAATAAAATAAAGGAACATCTTGAACACAAAACAGATGCCCAATATCCCAAAACCCCCCACCCTCTTTTACACCCCAGTAGACTTAGCGACCATTCCACATCGCGTGAGGAATAGTCTAAAGTTGCAAACTGTTCCATCTCTAACATGGTCTCTCCCTCCGTTTGAAAAATAAAACTAAACTCCGCTGCTTATTGTAAATTTGTGGAAAGAAGTAAATCTAACAACCATAAGACATGCAGATGCTTTTTGCACTATAACTGTTCCGCCGAGAATGAAGCTGAAAGTAAAAATTAAGTATAGCACAAGCTGTGTTGCAGGTGTAGGTTGAACTGCTTACACAATGTTAAATCAATCTCTTTTGAACTGTATAAATAATACTTTCGAGCATTTATAAAGTGGTTATCTATAAACGTACAACTAAACCCAAACAGGTCGTCTCACAATGGAAAGATCTTTAAACCACACCATTGTTGACTGAGCTAGAATTAGCTTTCAGTTTACAGGCAACACAAGTAACATTTCCTATCCAAACAGTGCAACCAATTTTGAACTTTAAGGAATAACCAGGCTTGTTATGCTGACACAAATACAGGCTTGTCAAGTGAATCTAGTGAAGAAGTTATCAAAGTATATTTGGCAAGAGGGATGTTTTGACATTACCTGACTTCGCATTTTCTGTTTATATTAGCACTGGTTATCGGCGATTGTCAAGTTATTGTACTAGTCAGCTGATTGATCAGTCCAAATTACTCAGTCTGTCTTTCCTCTTCTTGAGTGCTTCTTATGAATTCCTCCACATCTGCTGGCTTGTCGAAAGTCCGTGTGATGCCCTTGTAGGTCAGCAGTAACTTTGAAGCGAACCGTATTCCGTTCCTTATTCCCATGTTACGAAGCTTCTGTCTCACGCCGTCGAAAGCCTTGTGCTTCTTGTGCATCCCGGCCGCCAGGTCGGGATAAAATCGCACTGCTCTGTCCTTGTAGAGTATTTCTTTTTTATTCCGAAACTCCTTCAGGACCATCACTTTGTCTCTGTCATTTAAAAACTTCAGAATTAAAGTTCTTGGAGATGCGGCCGGGTCTTTTCTCCGTCCGACTCGATGAGCTCTTTCAATGTTTAGCCTCGTAGTTATGCCGAGAGCCTCTGGAATCCAAGCCTCGAGGAAAGAGCAGGCGTCATTGCCCTCCGCGCCCTCTGGGAGATTTACCAGCCTAAGGTTTGATCTTCTGGATCTTGCTTCTAGGTCGTCGATCTTGTCCGCCATTTCTTTGTTTTTATTTTCGAGGCTTCGGACCTTTGCTAATAGGCTAATAACAGTATCCTCTGCCTCGGAGATGCGAGTCTCTGCGCCCTTAACTCGTTCCAAGCATTCACTAACTTCTTTCCTCACTCCTTCAATTGCTGTCAAAACTCCATCAAATCTGCTGCAGAAGTCGGTTTTTAAATCTTTGATGGCTTCAAGAATTGGCTGGGGATTGGCACTCTCACCTGTGGTCTCACTAGCTTCGTCTGCCATTGTGCTAGCATTAGCTATAGCTTCTCCACTCGATTTGGCCGAAGTGAATTCAATTTTAGATTGGGAGGATTTGCCTTGGCCTTTACTCTGTTTGCCAAGCATAGACGCCATCAGGGGATTTCCAGCAGCCCAGCAGCTTGCTTTCAATGTTGAGTAGTTTAGTTTATTGTAGAAAATTTTACAGGATTTCACGGAGGAGAGGGACACCTATTCGCATAGTACGCCATCATACCGGAAGTCCATTCCAAATCGCTTTAAAGCAGAGACAGACTTCTAGTCACGAGGTAGGCGTTGCAGCACTTTAGGTGAGTGGAGTGGGATTTCTACAGGTAAAAAAGGCCATAATTTGTCAATTATAACCATCAAGAGTAAAATCAATTAATTCTGAGCAATAGATAACCTTTTAGTGACAAAGTAGAGGTTAATATTCCTTGCATTACATGGATTGTATTGCCCTTTTAAAAAATATCTTGGTGATGTCCGACCCTAGTCAAAATACTAAGAAAATTTCTCATTATTTTAAAAGGAGTTCCTTTATTTTCAGATAGTCATTATTTTGAGGGACATAATATTGAAATTGAATACTGTTCTATTGTTCTGGTATTTTTTTTTAGATACTAGCTAAATATTTTTAGGAAGTTTCTCATTTTAATAAGAGGATTTTTTCACAGGGTCATATATAGGCTTCTATGCTTACAAGAAAAAAAGCCATTAAAAAACCCCACAGGTACCCAGTACTTGCCAAAAATAATTTGATTCAACTCAATTTTATTTAGATAGTGTATATACAACATGTGTTATCTCAAAGCGCTTAACATAGTAAGGTACGAATTAACACAGAAGAACTGAAAACAGAAAAGCCAACAATCCAAAGTTGCCTTTGGATTCCCTATGAGCAAGCAATCAGCGACGGTGGGAAGGAACAGTAGAATTTATTTTGTTACATTGCTGTGTGCATACTTTTACTGCAAAGCCAGGCCCACATGCCTCTTGCTCCCTCTAACACTCAGTCAGTGAACTTCAGTATGTAGGGATCTTTTGCAGATTGCAACTGGAGCTCTGTCCTTTTGTGGTTGCTGCAAGCTTTGTTGCTAGTGATGTGGTTCCTGTGTTCTTTCTCACAGCAGGTACAAAAAAGAAAACAAAAACAGTACACATAATGATGTTATTATGTATAAATGAACATGTTACTTATTGTTCCTTTTGCCACTTTGACTTCTAAAAGAACACTGATGCACAAATTCATCCATGGAGCTTATTGTACAGGGCTTTGGTTAAGATTAGCATTTTTTTGGTATGCAAAAAATTATAACTATTATAATTCAATTCAATTCAATCTTATTTATATAGCACATATTTACAACATAAGTCGTCACATAGCGCTAAAAAAAAAAATCAGCTATTGTCCAAAACTGATTGCACAGCACAGTGGGGATGTATTTTGTTGCCAAAATCAAACACAGATGCAATGCTGCATGACCACCAGGGGCATGCTGGGACTGGCTTAATGCTCGGTCCTTAAATGCCCACAGCTTAGAGACTACCATGTCCATGGAGAGACTTCTGACTTCAGTGAAGTGTGCACCACCATTCTGCTGTGCTTGACAATCCCTAGACTGCACAGCGCTCATTCAGTTTGATGTGTGAAAACTCACAGTGTTCAGGCTCAGTGGAGCTTTAGTTTGCACTGAGAATAAGCAAGTAAAGAAGCTGGACCTACAACAGATGGTGTAAGACATTATAGCCCTCTACTGCACACATTCTTATGGTCCATCTTTCCTTTTGGCCATTTTATTGCCAAAACAAATTTTTGATATTTCAGACCCCCCTACTACAAGATATTTTTTCGTTGCCAAGGGGAAACGTTGTGTACCAATGGTACCAAACAACAGAGGAAGTTATTAATTCATAGATCATAAGACAACTGCTAGAGAGCAAAAAAACATCACCAAACCTTCCAAAAATGTCAACAAATTATGGAATAAAGATTAGAAAAACACTTGAAACATATTTACATGTATGACCTGATACAGGCATAGGTCTGTATTGTCCAGTGTCAAGTCATATTGAGTCTCATGTTGTGAGACATTGCTGTCACTTTGTGTGAAACTTCACAAAACTGTTTATATTTATTAATTTATTTATTTATGCTTTATGAAATTAAAACCCTATTTTTCTGTTCTGCCCAAACCTTTCTTTCCACTCCACCATTGATGGGATTTTCCTAGGAGGCCTATCCTTCTCTGTCCTTACGTCCATTTTTCTGTCAAAATATGTTAAAAGAAGTGAAGTTCAGCAGGAACAAAAATACTACTGCACTTACAGCTAGTTTTGTGCACAAATACATGAAGTAATTTGTGATTACATTCAAACACACTGTTAGCAAAGTCTCCCTCAGGAAGTACCCCTTATGGCACGACGTAGCCTCAGGGCAACGAAAAGAAAAACTGAATTACTGAACATGCACAATAAAAATAGCACCTGACAAAGCCCCTCTCTACAACGTCATACACACACATGTATTTTTTATTTGCATTTTTATAATTTAAAAATATGATTACTAGAGCAAATATTTTACCTACTTCTCACACCATGTGCTCCTGTGATCATGTGTCAGAAAAGGGCTAACCCTGCCTTCAAATCATGCTTGATAGTGACTCCCACATCTTAGTGGACCGAAGTTTGATTCTTTTTAAAGCACTCTGACTGGTTGGCATCATTTAAGTTCACATGTACTGGGCATGGGGCTTCAAAAAACTTTCTGTTGCCCAATGGCAACGGTGTAGAGGGCTAGCCCACGGAATGACTTTTACACAGTTAAGTCCAACAACACTCTCTTTTAGTATTTTATCTCAGTGCAGTGGAGTATATTGACAACCACTGCACTTTCTGACCTATGTTTTAATTGGTGCTATATGAATAAAACTGGATTTAACAGATTGGATTTCTGGCAACAGTCTCTTCATGTACTACACACTAAATTTTACACCTACTGCAACAGTTGTGCAGACTTTCTTTGTGTGGTTTTGAGCTGCAAGTGGGAAAGTCTCAATGAGTCCATTTTAGATGAGTTGAATATTTAACCCAGTTAAAGTAAGTTATCATTTTAGTGGTTTGTGTCACTTGTTGCATTTGTGGTACTGTTGCTCTGTGAAAAAAATGGAACAGGTCCATACTTACTTTCCAGCATTATACACTTCAGCTGTGTCAAACAGATTGATTCCATTCTCATATGCCAAAGTCAGCAGCTCCTCTGCCACCTTCAAAAAGAAAATTTAAGATGATAAAGATGAGCAAATTGTCAAGTTATCATATTTACTCTCCATCAGACCTCTGGAAAAACTTTTCTGATGACATGCTTGAAGGGCTCTTTAGACAGCCAACAGCCAACTTTTTCTGCATTTAAGCACCTATCTTGTTCCATTGCATGCAGTTGGCAGCCAAAATCACAAAACACCTTTCTCATTCACTTTGCTCCACAATTTCACATCAGTTAAAAACTGCAAAGAAATACAGGAATGAAGACAGACTTTAACAAGTCAGATTAACCCATAGTAAGTGTTATCCTTTTTTAAAGTAAGTGTTATCCAGGTTTTGACAAAACATCAACAGGAGCTGAAATGGAGGGGTCTAGATGCCACACAGCAAATTTGGTGAAGATGGGACAAAAATCCTTTGAGGAGTTCGTTAAATTCCAAAGCCTGCGCACCACGTGTTCCATGGGACGCCGTTAAGTTTTTTGTTCAAAATGGCCGCCATGCCACGCCCACACCGTATGACGCAGCCACAAGATTTTAATAACTTTTAATTCTGGAGGGGTCGAAATGACACACAGCCAATTTCGTGAAAATCGGATAAAAATCTTGGGAGGAGTTCGTTAAATTCCAATGCCTGCGCACCACATTTTCCAGGGGACGCCGTTAAGCTTTTTGGTTCAAAATGGCCGCCATGCCACGCCCACACCGTGTGACGCAGCCACAAGATTTTAATAAATTTTCATCCTGGAGGGGTCAAGATGCCACACAGCAAATTTTGTGAAGATGGGACAAAAATCCTGGGAGGACTTCGTTAAATTCCAATGCCTGCACACACCGTGTTCTAGGGGACGCCATTGAGCTTTTTTGTTCAAAATGGCCGCCATGCCACGCCCACACTGTGTGACGTATCCACAAGATTTTAATAACTTTTCATCCTGGATGGGTCTAGATGCCACACAGCTAATTTGGTAAAGATTGGGCAAAAATCCTGGGAGGAGTTCGATAAATTCCAATGCCTGCACACTACGTGCTCTAGGGCTTTTAAAATTTTGAAATTTTAAAAGCAGGAATGTTTTTGTCTCGGGCTACTGTACCTGTGTACCAAATTTCATGAGTTTACGTGAAACTAACCGTATTAACTCCACTAAAGCCCAACTTTCAAGGTGGCGCTATTGAGCCATTTTGCCATTCATATGTGTAATTCCCCCAAAATATCAAATTTTTCGCCAGTCCTGATGTGTGTGCCAAATATGGTGAGTTTTTGAGCATGTTTAGGGGGTCAAATTGGGGTTCAAGGTGGCGCAAGAAAAACTACAGGAACAATAGGGTCCTACGCACTGTAGTGCTTCGGACCCTAATTAAAGCTGCAAGCAGCATCGGACGGGCCCTCGCTCCTCACCGCACTCCTCTCCACACGACCTTGTCTAGGGGGCGTCATAGAGCAGATTGGAATTTCCACTGTGGATATCTGTTGGTCTTGGGATATTTTAAATGGATCCCTTCACCTCCAAAACCCATTTTGTTCCATATGGTGATTTTGTTCAAAATGGCCGCCATGCCACCCCCACACCGTGTGAAGTAGCCACGAGATTTTAATAACTGTTCATCCTGGAGGGGTCTAGATGCCACACAGCAAATTTGGTGAAGATTGGGTAAAAATCCTGGGAGGAATTTGTTAAATTCCAATGCCTGCGCACCACGTGTCCTATGGGGCGCCATTGAGCTTTTTTGTTCAAAATGGCCGCCATGCCACACCCACACCTTGTGAAGCAGCCACGAGATTTTAATAACTTTTCATCCTGGAGGGGTCCAGATGCCACACAGTGAATTTGGTGAAAATCAGCCAAAAATCCTAAGAGGAGTTCGATAAATTCCAATGCCTGCACACTACGTGCTCTAGGGGGCGCCGTTGAGCCTTTTTTGAAATTGTAAAAGCAGGAATGTTTTTGTCTCGGGCTATTGTACCTGTGTACCAAATTTCATGAGTTTACGTGAGACTAGCCGTATTAACTCCACTAAAGCCCAATTTTCAAGGTGGCGCTATTGAGTCATTTTGCCATTCATATGTGTAATTCCCCCAAAATATTAAATTTTTCACCAGTCCTAATGTGTGTGCCAAATTTGGGGAGTTTTTGAGCATGTTTAGGGGGTCAAATTGGGGTTCAAAGTGGCGTAAGAAAAAGAAACCGCCAAACCGCCAAACCCCCAAACCGCCAAACCGCCAAACAACTACAGGAACAATAGGGTCCTACGCACTGTAGTGCTTCGGGCCCTAATTAAAGCTGCAAGCAGCGTCGGACGGGCCCTCGCTCCTCACCGCACTCCTCTCCACACGACTTTGTCTAGGGGGCGCCATAGAGCCAACTGGAATTTCGACTGTGCAAATGTTTTGGTCTTGGGATACTATATGTATGTACCAAATTGCATGTTTGTAGGATATTTTATATGACTATTTGAATATTTCTAGGGGGCGCTGTGGAGCCGTTTGACCACGTCCATTCCTGAATTGTATATTAAATATTAGGTCTTGAGATTAATGAGGATTTGTGTGGATTTGGTGATTTTACATGGATCCCTTCACCTCCAAAACCCATTTCGTTCCACATGGCGATTTTGTTCAAAATGGCCGCCATGCCACGCCCACACCGTGTGACGTATCAACGAGATTTTGATAACTATTCATCCTGGAGGGGTTTAGATGCCACACAGTAAATTTGGTGAAGATTGGACAAAAATCCTGGGAGGAGTTCGTTAAATTCCAATGCCTGTGCACAACGTGTTCCATTGTACAATGTTAAGCTTTTTTGTTCAAAATGGCCGCCATGCCACGCCCACACCGTGTGACGCAGCCACAAGATTTTAATAACTCTTTATCCTGGAGGCATTTAGATGCCGCACAGCAAATTTGGTGAAGATGGGACAAAAATCCTGGGAGGAGTTCGTTAAATTCCAATGCCTGCTTACGACGTTTTCTAGGGGGCGCCGTTGAGCATTTTCGAAATTTCAAGAACAGGAATGATTTTGTCTCGGGCTACTGCACATGTGTACCGAATTTCATAGCTGTACGTGAAACTAGCCGTATTAACTCCACTAAAGCCCAATTTTCAGGGTGGCGCTATTGAGTCATTTTACCATTCATATGTGTAATTTTTCCAAAATATCAAAATTTTCGCCAGTCCTGATGTGTGTGCCAAATTTGGGGAGTTTTTGAGCATGCTTAGGGGGTCAAATTGGGGTTCAATTTGGCGAAAGAAAAATGAACCGCCAAACTGCCAAACAAACCGCCAAAGAAACATATCAGGAACAATAGGGCCTTTGCACTCAGTGCAAAGGCAACTATCAGTGTTTCACACTGATCATTGGCCTTTGCCCTGTCATGTTCAGGCCCTAATAAAGGGTTAGAAAGAAGAAAGAAAGAAAGAAAGAAAGAAAGAAAGAAACTAAGGAAAAACAATAGGGCCTTTGCACTGCAAGGTAAAGGGCAGCATTCAGTGTTTCACACTGATCGCTGACCTTTTGCATTTTCGTGCTCGGGCTGTAAGAAACAAACCGCCAAACTGCCAAACCGAGAAACATTAAGGGAACAATAGGGTCCTAAGCTCTGGAGTGCTCTGACCCGAATTAAAGCTGCAAGCAGCGTCGGACGGGCCCTTGTTCCCCCACCACCGCCGCTGTGGAGCCGATCGGAATGTCTAAAGTACGCAGTTGTTTTTGTGTCATCATGCTCTGCACATATACCAAAAATTAAGTCTGTAGGACAAACCAGTGATTTGATATGAGTTTTTGAAATTTCTAGGGGGCACTGTGGAGCTGTTTGGCTGCCCCAAACTGTTGAGGGATAGCCTGTCATCAAGCATATTCACATCTTATCATGTACAGTGAAGTTATGAGCATTCCAATTTTCATGGCCACACACTCAAAATGGCCGCCCTGTTATGTCCGCACCATGTGACGCAGCTTCGAGATTTTAATAAGTTTTGATCATCATTTTAGAGGTATTGTACGTTCAGATACAGTTCATAAGGTTTCTTTATATGCAGACGATCTCCTTCTTTACGTCTCGGACCCTGTTAGCTCTTTTCCAGCAATCTTTAATATTCTAAATAAATATAGTGTATCTGGTTATAAACTCAATAAAAGCTGCAAGCAGCGTCGGACGGGCCCTCGCTCCTGATCATACTCGTCTCCACACGACCTTGTCTAGGGGGCGCCGTAGAGCCGATTGGAATTTTGACCGTGCAGATCTATTGGTCTTGGGATTCTATGTGTATGCACCAAATTTCATGTTTGTAGGATAAAGCAGTGATTTTATATGAGTATTTGAATATTTGTAGGGGGCGCTGTGGAGCCGTTTGAACACGTCCACTCCTGAATTGTATATTGAACGTTAGGTTTTGAGATTAATGAGCATTTTTGTGGATTTGGTGATTTTACATGGATCCCTTCACTTCCAAAACTCATTTCGTTCCACATGGCGAATTTGCTCAAAATGACCGCCATGCCACGCCCACACCATGTGACGTATCCATGAGATTTTAATAACTTTTCATCCTGGATGGGTTTAGATGCCACACAGCGAATTTGGTGAAGATCGGACAAAAATCCTGGCGCCGTTGAGCTTTTTTGAAATTTTAAAAGCAGTAATGTTTTTGTCTTGGGCTACTGTACCTGTGTACCAAATTTCATGAGTTTACGTGAAACTAGCCGTATTAACTCCACCAAAGCCCAATTTTCAAGGTGGTGCTATTGAGTCATTTTGCCATTCATATGTGTAATTCCCCCAAAATATTAAATTTTTCACCAGTCCTGATGTGTGTGCAAAATTTGGTGAGTTTTTGAGCATGTTTAGGGGGTCAAATTGAGGTTCAAAGTGGCATAAGAAAAAGAAACCGCCAAAGAAACCGTCAAAGAAACACTACAGGAACAATAGGGTCCTACGCACTGTAGTGCTTTGGGCCCTAATTATCAAAAGAGTGAGTTGTTACCTATTAATGATCTTGCTAAAGCTGTCTCCCCTTCTATTGCGCCATTTAAATGGTCAGCTGATGGTTTTTGTTACTTGGGTATCAATATTTCTGCAGATTTTTCGGCTTTGTACCATAATAACTTCTCTCCCCTTATCGATAAGACTGAAGGAGACTTTGCCCGCTGGTCGGCTCTGCCTCTTTCACTTGTGGGTCGGATAAGTCTGGTTAAGATGGTTACTCTTCCAAGGTTTCTCTACTTGTTTCAGCATGTTCCTGTTTTTCTTAATAAGTCATTTTTTGTGAAGTTGGATAAGCAAATTTCCACATTTCTTTGGGCTGGTAAAGCATCCAGAATTCGAAAATCAGTTTTACAGTCTCCTAAGGACAAAGGAGGCTTTGCTCTGCTGGTCTTTAGGTATTACTATTGGGCAGCCAATATACAAAAGCTTTTGTACTGGATGAACGAAGGAAGGGACTTGCTACCTGGCTGGGTTCATTTGGAGAAGAAATTATCACAGTTTTCTTTGCGATCTGTTCTGTGCTCTCAACTTCCATCTCCTCTCCCCTGTACGAAAGGTTGTCCAATTGCGAGGATTTCTTTGAAAATCTGGAACCAATTTAGGAAGGAATTCGAACTATCATCCCCATCTGCTTTAATGTCTGTTTACAGGAATTGTGGTTTTACACCATCGAGAAGCGATCCAGTATTCCGGGTCTGGCATGGCAAGGGGATCAAGTCAGTTAACAATCTATACACAGATGGCGTGTTTTCTTCTTTCGAACAGCTATCTACCGTGTACGGCCTCCCAAATCATCACCTTTTTCGTTTTTTTCAGGTTAGAGACTTTGTTAAGAAATTGTTTCCTCATTTTCCAAACCGTCCTCCGGAAACTTTGTTAGATACACTTCTTTCTGTGAACCCTATTGTTAAAGGTTGCATTTCAGTTTTATATAGGTCCATTTGGCTGGCATCTTCTGTGTCTCTGGCTGCCACTAAGAGTTTATGGGAGGAGAGTCTTAACATTACTCTGACAGAACAACAGTGGAATTCAGCTTTATCGCTTGTTCACACGTCATCTATTTGCGCTCGTCATAGATTAATTCAATGTAAGGTCAATGTAAGAGTCCATTTCACCAATGCCAGGCTGGCCAGGCTGGCTAGGATTTACCCCTCAATCAGCGATTCTTGTAACAGATGTAACATGTCCCCAGGAAACCATGTACATATGTTTTGGTCATGCTCCAAACTTGGCCCATACTGGTCATATATTTTTGATACATTGAGTGGAGCCTATGGTTGTACCATTGTTTCAAATTCATTATCTGCAATTTTTGGTGTTCCCCCTGTTACAGGCTTGCCAAATGCACCTAAGCGGGTTTTGGCTTTCACTACTCTCCTTGCCCGCAAGCTGAATTTACTAAATTGGAAGCTCCCCCATTCCCCTTCACATGTGCGTTGGATTCGAGAGGTGTTGTATAATTTGAAGCTGGAGAAATTAAGATTTACTATAAATGGCTCAGTACGGAAGTTTCATGACACATGGGATCCTTTGATGCAATATATTTCTTTCTTAAATGTGGATCTGGAGGTTGAGTAGAGTTTAAATCCCCCCCCACCCCACCCCCCCCTTTTTTTTTTCTTTTCAGCGTGTGTTCTGTTTTTAATTTGTTTTTTCCATTTATTTATTTATTTATTTGTTTATCTTTATTTGTATATAATTTGTATAGTTGAGTGTGTATGTTTGGCCTTTTAGTTGGGAAGGTGATGGGAGGGGGGGGGGGTTGACATGGAGCTTATTTGTAATACTTGACCTATTGTGCAAATATTCTATTATGATATGTGTCGGGCTTGTTATAAAATGTTCAATAAATAAAGTTGGAAAAAAAAAAGTTTTGATCATCAAGGGTTCAAGATGCAACACAGCCAATTTGGCGAAGATTGGATAAAAATCCTGGGAGTAGTTCGTTGAAATTTCGACTGTGCAAATCTGTTGGTCCCGGGATTCTATATGTATGTACCAAATTTCAAGTTTTTAGGATAAAGCAGTGATTTTCTATGAATATTTGAATATATGTAGGGGGCGCTGTTGAGCCGTTTGACCACGTCCATTCATGAATTGTATATTAAACGTGAGCTATTGAGATTAATGAGGATTTGTGTGGATTTGGTGATTTTACGTGGATCCCTTCACCTTCAAAACTCATTTCGTTCCATATGGCAAAATTGCTGAAAATGGCCACCGTGCCACACCCACACTGTGTGATGCAGCAACGAGATTTTGATAACTTTTCATCCTGGATGGGTTTAGATGCCCCTCTGTGAATCTGGTGAAAATCGGATAAAAATCCTGGGAGGAGTTTGTTAAATTCCACTACCTGCACACCACGTTTTCTAGGGGGTGCTGTGGAGCTTTTTGAAATTTCAAAAGCAGGAATGTTTTTGTCTCGGGCTACTGCACCTGTGTACCAAATTTCATAGCTGTAAGTGAAACTAGTCATATTAACTCCATAAAACCCAATTTTCAAGGGGGCGCTATTGAGTCATTTTGCCATTCACATGTGTTATTCCCCCAGAATATCAAATGTTTTGCTGGGCCTGATGTGTGTGCCAAATTTGGGGAGTTTTTGAGCATGTTTAGGGGGTCAAATTGGGGTTCAATTTGACGTAAGAAAAATAAACCGCCAAAGAAACAAAGAATCGAACGAAGAACAATAGGGCCTTTGCACTGCAAGGCAAAGGCAGCGTTCAGTTTTCACACTGATCGCTGGCCTTTGCGTTTTCGTGCTCGGGCCCTAATTAACCGCCAAACAAACCGCCAAAGAAACAGAGCAGGAACAATAGGGCCTTTGCACTCAGTGCAAAGGCAGCGTTAAGTGTTTCACACTGATCACTGCCCTTTGCAGCGTAGGACGGGTTCTCGCTTCCCCCCCTCCGCTGCTGTGGACATGATTGGAATGTCAATACTTGAAACACGCATTTGTGTTTGTGTCATCCCGCTCTGCACATGTACCAATTTTCATGTCTGTAGGACAAATCGGTGATTTGATATGAATTTTTGAAATTTCTAGGGGGTGCTGTGGAGCTGTTTGACTGTGGCCAAGTGTTGAGGGATAGCCTGTCATCAAGCATATCAAGTTTCATTCACATTTCATCATCTACAGTCAAGTTATGAGCATTTCACACTTCATGGCCACAGGTCAAAATGGCCGCCCTGTCATGCCCACACCGTGTGACGCAGCCACGAGATTTGAATAACTTTTCATCCTGAAAGGGTCTTGATGCCACACAGCCAATTTCATCAAGATGGGATAAAAATCTTGGGAGGAGTTTATTAAGTTGTGTAATTCCCCCAACATATAAAATTTTCGCCAGTCCTGATGGGTGTGTCAAATTTGGAGAGTTTTTGAGCATGTTAAGTGGCTTTTAGGTAAGAAAAAGAAAGAAAGAAACGAAGCAGGAACAATAAGGCCTCCGCACTCAGCGCAAAGGCAGTGTTCAGTGTTTCACACTGATCGCTGGCCTTTGCCCTCTCGTGCTTGGGCCCTAATAATAAATGATCACTATTTGGTGTGTATTAAAAATGGAGAAGAAACAGAATTGATGTCGTCCAGGTCCTGTGGAAGCAAAGCTGCCCCAAACCATCACACTACCACCACCATGTTTCATTGTTGGTATGATGCTCTTCTTGTGGAATGCAGTATCAGCTTTACACCAGATGTAACAGACCCATGTCTTCGAAAAAGTTCCACCTTTGACTCATCAGTCCACAGGATGTTATTACAAAAGTCTTGGGGCTCATCTAGATTTTTTTTTTTTTTGCAAATGCCGGACAGATTTATGAACATCAATTACTTTGTTTTCGCATCTATTTTTGTATTTCTTCACAACGTGGACATCATGTGTTGCTTTTTGACACCCTTTAGCCTACTTCACAATACCAGACAGGTTCTACTTAAGTGATGTTTTGCATCAACAAACCTGGCAGTAATCATACGTGGGTGTGGATAGTGAAACTGAACCCAGCTGCCAAATAAATTTGGTCATTTGGTAAATTGATATAGTTAAGGGGGTAATTACTTTTTCACACAGGGTAATGTGGGCTGAAAAGCTTTTTTCCTTAAAAAAAATAAAATCATCATCTAAATACTGCATTTTGTGTTTTCTTGGGTTATCTTTGTCCTACATTAAATTCTGGTTGATGATCTGAAACATTTCAGTTTGATAAATATGTAAAAATAGAACATTTCTGTACAATGCAAATACTTTTGGACTGCACTGTATGTGACTTGTTGGGGTGTAGAATTGCCATTAGGGAATTGGTTGAACAGGATTGCACATCTATTGGCTAATGGATCCAAGTCAGAACAACAGTAACAAACTTGGCTCATATTGGTAACAAAAGAACACAGCTATATCCAAACGTTAGGAAAATTAAACACAAAAAGTACAATTACTGCCTTCATTCACTGTAATTATTTAGAGAAAAAATAACATATTCAGTTCCTCATTCAGACAAATTGGTTCAACTATGGGAATTGTCTGAATCCAGTTTGCTTGTACTGAAAAGTGAGATGACAATGTTACCACAAAGAGCTATTCTTGACCAAAGTGCCCTTATGCTCATTCCATCTGTGTATGGTGTCATTGATTCATTGTTTACTGGCCAGGATTTCTTATTGTACAGCTCATTTTTTATACTGTATTCAATTGAACTTATGATGTTAACTGATTGCCTTTAGTGTACATGAACTACAATAGCAAATGCAGTTTGAGATGCCTGCATTTGTGTGCCCAAATCCTATTGTGTTGGCTGTTGCTGCTGTGCTTTACACGAGAGCCATAAAGTTTTGCTGTTTCCCTGTTTCTTCTTTTGTTTCATTTCTCCTCTGCTAATTCTCTAAGTAAGACTTACAAGCCCCATTAAAAATGCTTTAAAAAGTCAGGGTGTAGAGTCTACCCATGCAAGAGGATCTGTGGGGCTGTATACAGAAGGACCACTGCTTTGAACTACATTCTAATGACAGAATGTTAACAGTGTTAATATGATAAACATTAACATGCTTACTGTCTTCATTTACAGTATGCTTATAGTTTATGTTATCACATAACATTGCAGCATTTTCAGCATTAACAAACTAACACCAAACACAAAGTGTATTTGAAGACATGTAGTTTCTCATGCAAAGAGTAAGGACTCCAGTGGTAGACCTTGGACTCAAGTCTAACTTAGACCAAGTCTTTAGATAAAACTTCACAAGTAAAAAAAAGAAACACTTACATTTTTTTTTCTTTACCTTTAACAGTGGTTCAAACTTATTTCATCTTGCAGCACCACTTCTAGTTAATACAAGTGGCCCACTAAGCAGCTCACATTCAATCTGACTCGGACTTTAAACCTTTGACATAGGATGGCTTGCCATCTTTCCCAGAGATTAATATTATGCTATTAAAGTATGCAGCAAATCAATCTTCAGACTCATATAGTTTTATAGTAAGTTCTGTGCGATTTGAGGCATTAATGTTTTTATGACAGTAGTTTGGATTTGAAAGTTTTAAAAACAGGTAATTCTTGACACACAGGTAATGGAATCTTTGTGATGACAAGATGGTGTCTGCTGACATGTTATTAATGAATCAGCAATACATTTGGCCAGACCCTGCATTTATCTTTTGTTATTTGATTACTTTTTAAAACTTGCAAGACAGACTTTAGGACTTTGGGACTAAATATTCACTTGGGTCTTGACTAGAGAGATCGCTGATTAGCGACTTGATATGAGACCTTGTGCCAGAACAGTCCTCTAAGAAAGGACAAACTGAAGAAACTAAAGTAAGGGGGCTACCAAAGATGTTAAAATTCATCATACATGTCTGTCCCAAATTCATTATAATTCGTCCAATCACAGATATAGATATATTTCAGTCTAAACAACTGGTGGACACTACAAATGTGGCAAAAATGAATGAATTGATAAATACAATTTTTAATTTGCTGAAAGATGACAAACCATTAAAATACATTTCTGCATATTTAAAGTTTTATCATTTGCCATTTCAACAGGTTTTAAACTTTGCACTTTAAAACCTACACTAACTGGATACATTTCATGTTGGCCTTTTACTAATAAAACCAAAAAGCCTCCCTGTCAACCCAGACACAAATTAATACATGTACTTTGTTTAATGAAAGTACAGCTGTATACGGAGGCCTGGCCAATCCTCTTCTTTCTGAACAGAAAAGAGTTAAAGACACCTGCCTGCTAAACAGGTGGGAAGGGATAGGGTTAGGGTTTTCAAAGTGCTGCACCTTGTTTTCCAGACATTTTTTGCTGATTGTGGCCAATGATTCCAGTTTGAACTACATCTGTCCACAGCTGTTCTATCTAAAACACTGCAGACTGTGTGGGCATTGTCTGTTGTAAAGAGATAGCAGGTCAGGTTTCCTTGCAGTTTCTGTTCTGTATTGATCCGTTTGTGCATCAGTGCTGCACAATGTCAGGCACTACGGCTCCTTTGCAGTCATAAAGTGATTTTCAACATGTGCCGTTTTTCTTGCTCTTAATGATCTTGTCTTGATTTACACATATTTCAGATAGTGGAATTTGCAAGCTGGAAACAATTTGATGTCTTTTTATTGCCGCTTTCTACTTTGTCGACATCTCAGATTCTCACTCAGTTGCCACGATTGTTTAGTGTTTGAAGGTTTGAAGAGTCAGAGAATTTATTGTCTCCAGTTGTCTTTAGCTGAAGATTCATATTTCCTGTAATTCTAGCAGTTTTCCAAACTTTATAATACAACTGTATTGTCTCATGAGTGCATCCTGTACCCATTAGCCTGGATTACATGAGAGCATAAAGGTGTTCGCTTATTCTCTCTTACCTCGTCAGTGATCTGGCCTCCAAAGGTAACCCACGTGCCTGCACAAAAATAAAAGGATTTCACTGTGGGTGGGGGTGACAGGATTTTTCTGACTTGGTTTGAACACAGACAAGAATTCAAATGATTTATAAATACACATTCAAAGAATTAAAACAAATGTGACTATGTTACAAGCCAAAATTGTGTGTTTTAAAGTCCTTTCAGTTCTACAGATTCTATATTTCAGGCCCAGCTGCTGTCTATCATTCTAGTGTTAGTAAAACAAAACTGCTCAGTGTCTTCAGTCTTCTCATTCCATTCTTTCATTTTGTTTGGGGCTGTCTATTTCAATGGTGCACTACTCATTGAGCACATCATAGCTGATACAACATTGATACAGAGGTATTTTACCCTTTTCTACAGTGCACAGTGCTGGTTGCAGCTGCTGTATGTGAGATTTTTTAGTTTTAGTTGGTTATATATCTGTAGTGATTGTACAGCAGCAGGAAGCACATCTGTGTTTCCAAACTATGGGACAAGTACTGCATTAGGTCTTATTGACCTGGCACAGCAGAAGCAGCCTCATTTATTACTTACAATCAAGACCCAATGATAATTAAAGCTGCAAGCAGCGTTGGACTGGCCCTCGCTCCCCCCCATGGCCGTTTGGGATACGATCGGAATGTCAATAGCACGCAATAGTATTTATCTCAGCCTGCTCTGCACATGTACCAAATTTCATGTCTGCAGGACAAACCAGTGATTTTATAGGAATTTTTGAAATTTGTAGGGGGCGCTGTGGAGCTGTTTGAAATTTGGAGTGTGCAAATCTGTTGGTCTTGGGATACTGTACGTGTGTACCAAATTTCATGTTTGTAGGATAAAGCAGTGATTTTATATGAGTATTTGAATATTTGTAGGGGCGCTGTGGAGCCGTTTGACCACGCGCATTCCTGAATTGTATATCAATTGTTAGTTCTTGAGATTAATGAGGATTTGTGTGGATTTGGTGATATTACATGGATGCCTTCACCTCCAAAACCTGCTTCATTCCATATGGCGATTTTGTTCAAAATGGCCGCCATGCCACGCCCACATTGTGTGAAGTAGCGACGAGATTTTAATAACTTTTCATCCTGGAGGGGTCTAAATGGGGTCTAGATGACACACAGCAAATTTTGTGAAGATGGGACAAAAATCCTAGGGGACAAAAATCCTAGGAGGGGTTCGATAATTTCCAATGCCTGCACACACCGTGTTCTAGGGGACGCCATTAAGCTTTTTTGTTCAAACTGGCCGCCATGCCACGCCCACACCGTGTGACGCAGCCACAAGATTTTAATAACTTTTCATCCAGGAGGGGTCTAGATGACACACAGCAAATTTTGTGAAGATGGGACAAAAATCCTAGGAGGAGTTCGGTAAATTCCAATGCCTGCACACACCGTGTTCTAGGGGACGCCATGGAGCTTTTTTGTTCAAAATGTTCGCCATGCCACGCCCACACCGTGTGACGAAAGAACAAGATTTTAATAACTTTTCATCCTGGAGGGGTCTAGATGCCACACAGCAAATTTGGTAAAGGTCGGACAAAAATCCTGGGAGGAGTTCGTTAAATTCCAATGCCTGCGCACCACGTGTTCCATTGTACAATGATAAGTTTTTTTGTTCAAAATGGCCGCCATGCCACGCCCACACCGTGTGACGCAGCCACAAGATTTTAATAACTTTTGATCCTGGAGGGGTCCAGATGCCACACAGCAAATTTGGTGAAGATCGGAAAAAAATCCTGGGAGGAGTTCGTTAAATTCCAATGCCTGCGCACCACGTGTTCTATGGGGCGCCATGGAGCTTTTTGTTCAAAATGGCCGCCATGCTACGCCCACACCGTGTGTCGCAGCCACAAGATTTTAATAACTTTTGATCCTGGACGGGTTTACATGCCACACAGCGAATTTGGTGAAGATGGGACAAAAATCCTGGGAGGAGTTCAATAAATTCCAATGCCTGCACACAGCGTTTTCTAGGGGGCACCGCTGAGCTTTTTTGTTCAAAATGGCCGCCATGCCACGCCCACACCATGCGACATATCCACGAGATTTTAATAACTTTTGATCCTGGAGGGGTCTAGATGCCACACAGCGAATTTGGTGAAAATCGGCCAAAAATCCTGGGAGGAGTTCGATAAATTCCAATGCCTGCGCACACCACGTGCTCTAGGGGGCGCCCTTGAGCCTTTTTTGAAATTTTAAAAGCAGGAATGTTTTTGTCTCAGGCTACTGTACCTGTGTACCAAATTACATGAGTTTACGTGAAACTAGCCGTATTAACTCCACTAAAGCCCAATTTTCAAGGTGGCGCTATTGAGTCATTTTGCCATTCATATGTGTAATTCCCCCAAAATATCAATTTTTTCACCAGTCCTGATGTGTGTGCAAAATTTTAGGGGGTCAAATTGAGGTTCAAAGTGGCGTAAGAAAAAGAAACCGCCATCCCAACCGCCAAACACTACAGGAACAATAGGGTCCTACGTACTGTAGTGCTCGGGCCCTAATTAAAGCTGCAAGCAGCGTCGGACAGGCCCTCACTCCTCATCATACTCCTCTCCACACGACCTTGTCTAGGAGGCGCCGTAGAACCGATTAGAATTTCGACTGTGCAAATCTGTTGGTCTTGGGATACTATATGTATGTACCAAATTTCATGTTTGTAGGATAAAGCAATGATTTTATATGAGTATTTGAATAATTGTAGGGGGCGCTGTGGAGCCGTTTGACCACGCCCATTTCTGAATTGTATATTAAATATTAGGTCTTGAGATTAATGAGGTTTTGTGTGGATTTGGTGATTTTACATGAATCCCTTCACCTCCAAAACCCATTTCGTACCACATGGCGATTTTGTTCAAAATGGCCGCCACGCCACGCCCACACCGTGTGACATAGCCACTAGATTTTAATAGCTTTTCATCCTGGAGGGGTCTAGATGCCACACAGCGAATTTGGTGAAGATCGGACAAAAATCCTGGGAGGAGTTTGTTAAATTCCAATGCCTGCGCACAACATGTTCCATTGTACAATGTTAAGCTTTTTTGTTCAAAATGGCCGCCATGCCACAAGATTTTAATAACTTTTGATCCTGGAGGGGTCCAGATGCCACACAGCGAATTTGGTGAAAATCAGACAAAAACCCTGGGAGGAGTTCGTTAAATTCCAATGCCTGCGCACCACGTGTTCTATGGGGCGCCATGGAGCTTTTTTGTCCAAAATGGCTGCCATGCCACGCCCACACCGTGTGACGCAGCCACAAGATTTTAATAACTTTTGATCCTGGAGGGGTCCAGATGACACACAGCGAATTTGGTGAAAATCAGACAAAAATCCTAGGAGTTCGTTAAATTCCAATGCCTGCGCACCACGTGGTTCAGGGGGCGCCGTTGAGCCGTTTTTGAAATTTTAAAAGCAGGAATGTTTTTGTCTCGGGCTACTGTACCTGTGTACCAAATTTCATGAGTTTACGTGAAACTAGCCGTATTAACTCCACTAAAGGCCAATTTTCAAGGTTGCGCTATTGAGTCATTTTGCCATTCATATGTGTAATTCCCCCAAAATATTAAAAGTTTCACCTGTCCTGATGTGTGTGCCAAATTTGGTGAGTTTTTGAGCATGTTTAGTGGGTCAAATTGAGGTTCAAAATGGCGTAAGAAAAAGAAACCGCCATGCCAACCGCCAAACCGCCAAACACTACAGGAACAAAACGGTCCTAAGGGCCCGAGCACTACAGTGCGTAGGACCCTATTGTTCCTGTCGTGTTTCTTTGGGGGGATGGCGGTTTGGCGGTTTGTTTGTTTGGCGGTTTCTTTTTTTACAAACAATCTTTCAAATATTTTCAACTCAACAAATAAACTGAAATTTACACATTCCAAGTTTTTCAGTTCAACATTTTTACTGGTTCCAAATGTCTCATAACTATACTTCAAGGTTAAAATTGCTCTTGTCAAATGTTTTATCTTGACAAAGTATAACTAGAGTAACAATAGGGTCCTACGCACTGTAGTGCTTTGGGCCCTAATTCGGGCCTGAGCACTGCAAGGCAAGGGCCAGCGGTCAGTGTGAAACACTGAACGCTGGCCTTTGCACTGGGTGCAAAGGCCATATTGTTCTTGCTATGTTTCTTTGGCAGTTTGTTTGTTTGGCGGTTTCTTTATTAGGGCCCAAAGCACTACAGTGTGTAGGACCCTATTGTTCCTGTAGTGTTTGAAGGTTTGGCGGTTTGGGGGTTTCTTTTTCTTACGCCACTTTGAACCCCAATTTGACCCCCTAAACATGCTCAAAAACTCCCCAAATATGGCACACACATCAGGACTGGTGAAAAATTTGACATTTTGGGAGAATTACCAAATGAATGGAAAAATGACTCTATAGCGCCACCTTGAAAATTGGGCTTTAGTGGAGTTAATACGGCTAGTTTCACGTAAACTCATGAAATTTGGTACACAGGTACAGTAGCCCAAGACAAAAACATTCCTGCTTTTAAAATTTCAAAAAAGCTCAACAGCGCCCCCGACAGCACGTGGTGGACAGGCATTGGAATTTAACGAACTCCTCCCAGCATTTTTTTCCCATCTTCACAAAATTTGCTGTGTGGCATCTAGACCCATCCAGGATGAAAAGTTATTAAAATCTCATGGCTACTTCACACGGTGTGGGCGTGGCATGGCGGCCATTTTGAACAAAATCGCCATATGGAATGAAACAGGTTTTGGAGGTGAAGGCATCCACGTAATATCACCAAATTCACACAAATCCTCATTAATCTCAAGAACTAACAATTGATATACAATTCAGGAATGGGCGTGGTCAAACAGCTCCACAGCGCCCCCTACAAATATTCAAATACTCATATAAAATTAACCAGATAGCACGGATACGTCTGGCCGACGTCGGCATGATGAATAAAGTTGCATCGGCAAGACGTATTATGGAGAGCGTTTCCTCATTGGGAAGACGTCGCACCGATGTCAGCATTTGGTAAAAAAAGCGCTCCAGACGATGTTTGGACGATGAATCAAAGATGCTCAGTGCAGCCTCTCTACAGCTTCTATATGACCTTTATTTAGGTCGGATCATTCATAAATAAATATTATTCATAAATATCTCCATATCCATAGTCGAAATTAACATGTATTTACTTAAAATGTGATAGGAATATGGCAATATCATAAAAAAACAATATGTTTGACCAATAAATAGCTTCGTAATATTGTGCGCAGATAAAATAAAGAGACAGGTACGATTCAAGTTTATGATCATAAATTTATTTCCAGCAGCATCGTCAAAAGAGCCCCAGCACAAAAAGGATAAACAGAATAGAAAACATACTGCAGGTCTGGAAACGAACACAGGCAGCGGTCTGGTTTGCTGGGAGACGCAGCCTGCAGAGGAGACCGGGTTGGTCATTAAGCATCTTATTCCAAGCACTGGCTGACTGAATATTTCCAACCGACTAAGTCACTTAACTGCAACATTATAGATAAAGGTCATTTATAAATATTGCCGCATGAAAGCTTTTATTCATCAAACGTCCTGTTTATTGATACATTCGATTGATTGATTAATTAATTTATTTATGTTTCCTGTTTTTCATAATTTCACAGTTTACAAAATCTTTGTAATGACTTATATGACATGTTAATGCCAAATTCAACTCTAAATATGATCACAGTGAGCAGTTAAATGAGGGATGATGTCTGACAAGGTGTCTATTATCAGAAATGAATGGACGACGCGCAGTCAAGAACAGATGATCAACAGAGAACAGTGATCATTTCTGAAAATGGACACCACGAAGGGCATTATCCCGCTTATACCATGGTCTCTTTCGTAAGAAAGAGATAAATATTAAATCAATTATTAATACGTTAATGTTGTTTTTTTACCATTAAAATCAGAGTGGACTATTTACCATCTCTCGTTGTGACGCGTTGCCAAGGTATCTGGCTCTGACCACAGAGGATAGCTGGCGCTCAGAGTCTCGCAGTTTTATCTGGTAAAGCGAATGATTAGAGGTCTTGGGGCCGAAACGATCTATTTCTGTCTTTCTCTTCTGCTGCATCCCAGACTTCAAAATGATCAAATTCACCAAATAGGTTAAAGGAAACTATTAAATCACTCATGTTTTGTTACCGTTTTGCCGTTGTGATAAATAAACTGTGAAATGAGGTATGTTTTTTAAATTCTTTATCAGTATTAACAATTTTTAGTGATGGGCACCATTCACTTGTGTCAACATGTGCACAATATTATCATTGTTCTCTTTTTAAGAAAGATTTTCCCATCGGAAAAAAACAACAAAAAACGTTTGAGTCAGTGCAACAATTTAGAACAATCAGTATGAGTATTCACCCAGACCATGGTATAACATCAATTATTACTTAGACAAATTGTGATGAACTGTTAGTTATTAATGAATGAGACTTTTTTAAAACTGTTTTGTTGCTCATGTGTAGGTTATGTTAGATAGGTTATATATTATTATTTATTGATTTATTTGCTGATAGGCAGCAAGAATTCATTTATTTATTTTCTGGTACATCTAAGCAGCATATTTATTTATTTAAGCTCAGCTTATTTTTAATTAATAAAGATCACCATCTCAATATTAATCAACATTACTATGGACATAAAATAAACTGTGCAGGCTGCCTGCAACTTCCCCTTCACTGCGGCTGCACAGGATCTGGATCTGCATCTGTAAAGGACACTTACATTCTGTGTAAGTTGGGCCTTGATTGCAGCTTGTAGCTGGTCAATATACGACGATCTGACAGGATGAAATGCTGTGATCTGTTTCTGACTGAACAGCCTCATGGAAGTGACATTTTACAGTTCTACATATTTTAATCTAACGAAATTCGTTAGAACAAGTCATTTGGTGTTTTTAAAGTCATGATATTGACCTGAAACAGGTTCCAGATTTCGTTCGCATTCACAGGCTGCTGCGGGGGTTACGGGAACGTTCGCCATCGGAGTCCGACGGCATCAGCATGGATGTGTCCTGTGCGGTGGCACAATAGCGGTCCTTTCCTTTCCCTCCTCCCGAACCGCGGACCGCTGGTGCAGATGCTCAGCGGCCGGAGGGCGGGGGGTAATCGGATATCAAAATTATTATCTGGATGCCACCGAATGTTAGGATATTCGGTTCCAGCCCTCGATTTGTGATCGTTAATCAATTAATAAAAGCACCCGGTGAACTCAGCCGGTAGCAAATAGGAGCCAGAAAACACACACAGCCCGAGTTTGATCACAGATAGCTGCCGAACTCCAGGCCGGTCTGGAGGAGAGGCGGAGGCAGAGTGGAGCTCTTCTTCGGTTCTGTTCGGTTGGACTTCATGAACACAGATGTACAGAGAAGGGAGGGGGGCTGTAAAATGGAGGGTCATGACGGAAACAACTGGAGTCTCTTGCGCTTTCCAGAGATGGTGCACTAAACTCAAACACACCCTGAGGCGGACATTAGCTTTATTTTCAGTAAGAACACACCGACAATAACCCATAACCAGTACAGAACCATGAGAAACTCTAACACCGGGCCGTGTTAAATAAAGACACAAACGCAGCGCTTCTCTTCGTTAGCTGCCATTAACCGTTAGCTCCACAGCTGTACAAACACCGAAGCCCTCCGGCTACTAACAGCTAACGCTAACTAACGTTGCCTGATCCTTTTCCGAATTCAACACTAACAGTTCCAGACGGGGACTGTTCATGTGCTGGAAAACCTACAGCTATCTATCTAGCGATGGCGTTTGCTAATCCAGCCTGTGATTTAACAGGCTTCCAGCCTGTGATTTAACGCCTTATAAGCTAGCTAGCTTATAAGGCGTTTGGTCTCTTCACCTATACCAGCACACCCGGTCGGGGCTTAGCAACTATAGCAACTTTACTGAATGTCATATTCACAAATAACTGTTTTTATGTGAGCTTGAAGAGAGCTTACCTGAACACCAGTTGAGAGGAGGAGGCATTCTCCGTCTCCAACGCCGGGTCTTTGTTCCGTTGGCGCCAATTGGATGACCTGCAATGGGCCAATCCACAGCCGACCTATCTCCGACTTTGACATAGAGCACATAAACCCGCCCCCTGGGAAACCATGTCCCTGCTGTGGGCCGATACTTCTCAGACGCATTTACAGATGTTAGGGAGAGAAGGCCGACGTTCGATGTGAGGCCGACGTCGGCCAGACGTATGTGTGCTATCTGGGCACTGCTTTATCCTACAAACATGAAATTTGGTACACACGTACAGTATCCCAAGACCAACAGATTTGCACACTCCAAATTTCAAACAGCTCCACAGCGCCCCCTACAAATTTCAAAAGTTTCCATAAAATCACTGGTTTGTCCTACAGACATGAAATTTGGTACATGTGCAGAGCAGGATGAGACAAATACTATTGCGTGCTATAGACATTCCGATCGTATCCAAATCGGCCGTGGGGGGGGAGCGAGGGCCTGTCTGACGCTGCTTGCAGCTTTAATTAGGGCCCGAAGCACTACAGTGCGTAGAACCCTATTGTACCTGTAGTGTTTGGCGGTTTGGCGGTTTGTTTGGCGGTTTGTTTGGAGGTTTGGCGGTTTCTTTTTCTTACGCCACTTTGAACCCCAATTTCACCCCCTAAACATGCTCATAAACTCCCCAAATATGGCACACACATCAGGACTGGTGAAAAATTTAATATTTTGGGGGAATTACACATATGAATGGCAAAATGACTCAATAGCGCCACCTTGAAAATTGGGCTTTAGTGGAGTTAATACGGCTAGTTTCACGTAAAATCATGAAATTTGGTACACAGGTACAGTAGCCCAAGACAAAAACATTCCTGCTTTTAAGATTTCAAAAAAGGCAAAAAGGCTCAACGGCACCCCCTGAACCACGTGGTGCGCAGGCATTGGAATTTAACGAACTCCTCCCAGGATTTTTGTCCGATCTTCACCAAATTCCCTGTGTGGCATCTACACCCTCCAGGATGAAAACTTATTAAAATCTTGTGGCTGTGTTACACGGTGTGGGCGTGGCATAGCGGCCATTTTGAACAGAAAAACTTAACGGCACCCCTGAAAAACATGGTGCGCAGGCATTGGAATTTAACGAACTCCTCCTAGGATTTTTGTCCCATCTTTACAAAATTTGCTGTGTGGCATCTAAATCCCTCCAGGATGAAAAGTTATTAAAATCTTGTGGCTGCGTCACACGGTGTGGGCGTGGCATGGCGGCCATTTTGAACAAAAAAGCTCAATGGCGTCCCCTGGAACACGTGGTGCGCAGGCATTGGAATTTAACGAACTCCTCCCAGGATTTTTGTCCGATCTTTACCAAATTCGCTGTTAGGCATCTAGACCCATCCAGGATGAAAAGTGGCATGGCGGCCATTTTGAACAAAATCGCCATGTGGTACGAAATGGGTTTTGGAGGTGAAGGGATCCATGTAAAATCACCAAATCCACACAAAACCTCATTAATCTCAAGACCTAATATTTAATATAAAATTCAGAAATGGGCGTGGTCAAACGGCTCCACAGCGCCCCCTACAAATATTCAAATACTCATATAAAATCATTGCTTTATCCTACAAACATGCAATTTGGTACATACATATAGTATCCCAAGACCAACAGATTTGCAAAGTCGAAATTCCAATCGGCTCTACAGCGCCCCCTAGACAAGGTCGTGTGGAGAGGATTATGATGAGGAGCGAGTGTAGCGGTGGTAATGATTCCACTTGCCATCTCATATTTCATATTTGGTTCCCGCGGTGACCGCCGGATATGGCGTGAACACATGTCCGGGCCCCTGCAGACTTGGGGTGTGTACCCCGACATTGCGGTCTCAGTCTGCTGTGTGCGGTTGCCGTGGTAAGATGACCAGCATAAGCTCTGCTAGCAAAATGCTATCTAATGTTAACCTCCGTACTGAATAATTGTCTTTGTGTTTTAGTATGATCAGGAGGTTATCACGTGCGCGACTGTGAGACAGATATTCATGTGTTTGACCAGGTACAGGTTTAATTCATTCATTCATTCATTCTTTTTTTATATTAATATGCGCGCACGCTCAGTCTGCTGTGTGCGGTTGCCGTGTATGATCGGGAGGTTATCACGTGCGCGACTGTGAGACAGATATTCATGTGTTTGACCAGGCTCCTGTAAATAAACGGCGGATTTAATGCCAAAAATGAAGATGATTCGTGCTTGATTACCTACACAACGCAGAAGAGAGTACACAACCGCTACACGAGGGCCCGTCCGACGCTACTTGCAGCTTTAATTGTACTGTTATGTCTGACCATGTACAAGGGAACCAGTAAGTCGGGAGACACTTGTGACTCTTACGTTGAAGATTTATTGATACCACTCGCTCAGCACTACATTCCATTAGATTCCGTCCTCTTAATGTGTCCCCTCCGATGTGCACCATCACATTAGTTCCTATCCACATGCCCTCAGTACAATAATATTTTTGATTAATCAGTCGACAATGGTGTTGATAACACAACTGATCAAATTTAATTACTTTGATCTGTGTTATAATCACAAGTTGTAAATTCTGATGTCATTGGACTCCAGTTTCCAAAAACACAACAAATACATGCCAGCACTAGTAATAATCATACACAAAGCTTGTATTACCTACTGGTATTAAAGACAACAATGACAAAACAACACAACATACAATGAATGAATAAATGAATGCAGGTAGACAAATTGAATAATTAGCTGTGATCATCACTGGAAGTGGTAGGAGTGATGAAACATTTTGAAAAACTTTAGAACTGGGAAACCAATTGTAATTTTTAATTTCACCATTTAACAAAAATAAAAGTAACACTTGTGTCATTTTGGCAACTGATGTTTAGTTTGCATGTAAAAAGAGTGAGGAAGACAGTTTCAGCTGGACAGGAGGTGTCAGTTAAAATCTGTTGGCTAAGTTGCTTAGAAATACAGAAACAGGATGGACACCTCTGGTCAATAACTAAGGAAATGCCACCCAAAAACTGAACTGTTTGATGGTTTAAAATTGCATAGAAATTGTTAAATAAGAGACATCTGTTGTGTCCTAATTGACAATTTTGGTTGTAAACATCTATCCTGTTTGTTACCTGGTGACAGCACAAGAGTCTGGTCTGTGCTGCATCATGCAATAGACCTGTTCTCAGCACACGAAACAACTGATACATAAATGTCGGTACAGTGGACAAAAAAGTCAGATAATATTCGGATAATTCAGAAATATTACTTATGAAGATTTTTTGGTACTGTTTTCTTTTGTTTTAGGGCATCACTGCACTTGAATTAAGCCAAGTCACCAGTTTTAAAGAAATCAATTAAAAGATTTTTTCTGACCCAGATCCTCCATGTCAATCAGGATAATCTACAACAAGGCGTAGGAGGCAAGATGAACATGGCTACTCCAGAAACCCTACTTGGCCTGAAGAGAGGGCCTCCAAATACCACTTTCTCTCTTCATGCTCTGTACTTGAAAGCTCCAACCCGAGGAGCTCCACTGAAAGAAGATCAGTCTAAAAACAGACTCTACAAATGTGCATGTTTACAGAGCTTCAATTCTGCTTTGTTGTGACATGATGTTTCCATATCATTTCATTGATATGTTAATGTTGCACTACATTCACATTAACATATCTACATATATTAGATAGACTTGATAGGCACTGATATATTGTTCTCGAGCAGTTCAAATGAGAGTAATGGGAGTGGAATGGATGTACAGCTGAAATGATTTGTTCTGATAACACTTGGTCACAAGGACAAGAAACTGACAACATCTGAAAGGTCTTGTCATGCAGTTTCACCTCCCTGCAATAGCTGCTTCAAGAGCAATTCAGTGTAGATATATACTTCATATAACAAACATTTGCCTGGTTTGCAACCTCTGCTAGTAGGCCACTGTATATGAACACTTCAGTGACTACAATAATGACAGTTATTTTACTCAAGCACGAGGCACATTTTTTTCCCCCAATTTCTAACTCATACAGTGTCCCACCATCATTATTCTGATATTACCAGATTCAAGAGAATTTCCCCTACACAATTATGAACTGATATTTCTACTGCCAGCATTTTATAGCAAGATGCATGCATGCAAAACAGTGCATTTTCATAATGCACAATATTTTTGTTGTCTTTTTACCTAAAATGATGGAAGATCCAGAGAGCCAAAACTATTCTGAAAAGACAACAAAATATGGCATACTTCATTGTGGTTCAATTAAATTAGTTTGTCAGTGTCAAGAAAATTATTATTTGGGGCATTGATTTGTTGAGGGATTATAATGTATACTCGATGACGTTAAGCTCTTTCTCCCCTCTGCCTTTCCTGCATTGTAAAACCGAACAAGTTCAGAGAACTCAAAACTTTTGTTGTAACTGATTACCTAACAAAATTTTAGTACCCGTTTTAATTTTTTTGAATAAAGTTTAACTTAAATAATACATGTTTATTTAACTCATTGTTTTGAGTTCTATTAAAACACATTTTTTGTTCCCCTTAAATTAAATGTAATATTTGCACTGTGTAATACTTTTAATTACTACATACTAGATTATTTTTACTCAATAGTGCTTCAAGGAACTATGCTCCGTCAACTTTACTATAACCCAAAATGTTTGACTGTTCACAACTTATCTCCTTTGGAAAAATCTACCCAAAAAGTAAGAGTGTTCAACTCAAATACTCACGGAAACCCACTATAAATATACTAAATGGATTTAAAATAACACATTAAACATTTTTAAATATATTCATAAACTCCATTGTTGCAATTCAACTTATTTATTGCACAACATCCTGCTTTTTCAAAGGCATCAACAATCATAATAAGAACTTTGTCATGAGAAATCATCAGTATCATAACATAGTGGCATTCTGACAATGCCATTTCAAAGGCATTTAAACCCAGTAAAATTATTAACAATTTTACATCACATTAAAAGCATTTTCCAACATTAGGTTAAACATACTGGCTGACATTAATACCTGCATTAATCAATAATGAAATAATTCTGTAAATGGAACAATTACAGTATTACAAGCCACTATTGTCATGCCCTCCACCTCTGCTGCCTGAGGTTGGCAGTCTCCCTTTCCCTTTTCCCTGTTTTCCCTCTCCCTCTCTCTCTTACAGGTGGGCGTGAGCAAGGTGTGGGCAGCGAGGAGCGCAGCAGGTGCAGCCACTTACAATCAGCGGAGGAGGCACGCGTGTGATTGGATTATCAGCTCCTTCTCTCCCAGTTAAAACCACGCTCCACATGCTCCTCAGTGTCAGACCGTCGCATAGCCTCAGTCAGTTGCCAACCTCTGCCTTTTGTCTCGTCTGCTCTGCTCCGTTTGCTCTTGCTAAATGCTTTTCCCTCTCCATTCCCAGTTTGGTTCCCCGTCATCCTTCCACGTGTGCCTCCTCCGGATCAGCTCAACCACCACCTCCACTCCGTCTGCAACTTCTGCCACCCGCCATTACTCCAGTCGTGGACTTCCACCCCGACTCCCGGATCTCAGCACACCTCCTGCCTGCCTGTCTGCCTGCCTGCCCTTGCCCCCACATGCTCCGCTCACCTGCTCCGTCATGCCCCCCTCTCCGTTCAGGTTCAGTTCTGTCTGCTTAGTAGCTTAGCGTCCGTATTAGCCTGTAGGTTCAGTAGTTCCAGTGCTTACCTTGTCTGTCAGCTCGTAGGTTTTGTAGCTCGCTTTTGGTTTCTCCGCTTAGTGTTCTCGGCTCGCCTTTTTCGTAGCTCGCTTTATGTTTGTAGTTTTAGTTAGTTTATCAGCCGTCTGCTCGCTTTCTGTTCAGTATTTGTTTGTCGGTTCTAGTTCCTGCCTTGCAGTGATTTTCTGTTGTACTTTGTTTGTTAAAATAAATACTTTTATTTTTAATCTGTGTCGTGTCTAATTGTCTGCGCTTGAGTCTCTGCACCGTCCGTAACAACAATGCCAAACATTCCCCAATTCCAGCTTATAAAAGCGAGTTTGCAAGCAATGCAATCAAGAAGAAGACCTTTTTTTGTGTTCAGAAAGATGAAACAACCATCTCTCATCTCTGGACAACACATTATACACAGCATAATTTCTCATTCCAAACAACAAAAAAGCACAACGTTAACTTGCAGTCAACTGCCTAAAACATGAAACATAACACTTGCGAACTGTACCAATCGGGTCACTGTTGTCACTTGTGAAGTTTGTTTGAAGCGCAAAAATGTACGCAGCCCTTATGAACTTGTGAATTTAAGCTTGTGGCCTTGTTCAGCAATACAGCAGATCATTCTTCAAACTTAGTACACGTGGTTTCAGTGGTGTGCTATCGTCCAAGCACATCACTATTTTCTGGACAAAGGTGAACATGTTGGTGAGATTCTTTGGATAGTGCAAATTGAATGCATACATAAAGCCAAACAATAACATGAATGCATCAGGAAACCTGGTGAGCTCAACAACTTCAACTACAACCAAAATGTTCTGGGGGCTGGAGATGTGATGAGAATAGTGATGAGAGCAACAGGGATGTCACAAATATCAGGCTCCTCATCCTGCCGCAAAACACAAACAAAAGTTTGTAACAAAAGTTACAAAGAGACTTCAAGGAGCAAGGTATCAAGTCATTTTTCTGCAATATGATTACATCTACCAACTAGACAGCCCTAAGGATGCAAACCTCGGCCAAGTCTGGAACACCGCCAAAATACAATCAATTGTTCACAGCCAGACAAACCAATGAAGGTAAAATCATAACCTCATTGGTGGAGGTAATCCGTAAGTCTTTATTGTGCATATGTATTATCATATTGTATTAAGGTAGACTTGAAAAGAAGTTACTTTAAGGTAATCATTTTTGATTCTGTAAAATGCTGGACATTCAAGTTTGTTTACTTGATAATGTGTTTAAACTGTATTAATTGATAAAAATATCACAGTGCTTACATTGTAGGTCTTGAACAGCTCCATGCCATCCTCACACAGGTAGACAGGAAGTGCACGAAGGGACAAACTGCGTTGCACATTGACATCATGTTCTTCCTTAATGGACAAATCACAAGATATATAAATAAATACAAATGTTTTTGCAGGCAGAAGTCAGTTCTATGTACTTTCTATAAACAAATAAAATGTATCATTCCCAATGTAATTATCAAAACCAATTATATATTATCTCAAAGATGTAAACTTTAAATCAACCCAAACCCAGAAAGAATGAAAAGAAAGACATGAAAAGTAACCAGGGGGTTTGGCAGTAGTCATTGCAGTGTTTTAGCTCCACACTAATATATGAATGTACCTTTATTTCAACTTCACCCATTTTAAGGTTATATTTACATGTCTATCCATAGCTGTCCAGAGCCATCTTTTTGGAACTGCCAACAATATGAACAGTTCAACAGGGTCTTTCATCCCTGAAAATGTCATGTCTGTGGCCTCAAAAAATATAAAAAAAACCCAACAATAACACAAATTAAATTTGTAATTTGGAAAATATTCATTTGAAGGTAAAAGTGCTGTTTCATTAAATATACTACTTATTGTTAGAACTGGGCCCATAAACAATACTGAAGCCATATCTTCAATATAATTAATAACTAATCAGTAAGGTTCTGGACATTTTTACTCGATATGAAAAGATCTAACAGTTGAAATACACATGACAAAAGCTAATCTGTCCTGAAGAAGGACAAATTAATGAAACTGCAGAGGCACAAATGAACTCAAACACAACAAATAAGATTTTCAGAGAAAATTTTGTCTTTACCTGCAGAGTCTCTGCAGGTAAATATACCTGCACACACTGACAGTGGGTCACAAGGGATGATTCAAGGAGACAATATATTATTAGGGCCCGAAGCACTACAGTGCGTAGGACCCTATTGTTCCTGTAGTGTTTCTTCGGCGGTTTGGCGGTTTGGCGGTTTCTTTTTCTTACGCCACTTTGAACCTTAATTTGACCCCCTAAAC